>CAUYLG010008073.1:0-53576 GCA_963573385.1 Cacajao melanocephalus | reverse complement strand
AGAGGATGTGGAGAAATAGGAACACTTTTACACTGTTGGTGGGAGTGTAAATTAGTTCAACCATTGTGGAAGACAGTGTGGTGATTCCTCAAGGACCTAGAAATAGAAATTCCATTTGACCCAGCAATCCCATTACTGAGGATATATCCAAAGGATTATAAATCGTTCTACTATAAGGACACATGCATACGAATGTTCATTGCAGCACTGTTTACAATAGCAAAGACCTGGAACCAACCCAAATGCCCATTGATGATAGACTAGACAGGGAAAATGTGCCACATATACACCATGGAATACTATGCAGCCATCAAAAACAATGAGTTCCGGTCCTTTGTAGGGACATGGATGAACCTGGAAACCATCATTCTCAGCAAAATGACGCAAGAACAGAAAATCAAACACCGCATGTTCTCATTCATAGATGGGTGTTGAACAATGAGAACACATGGACACAGGGAAGGGAGCATCACACACTGGGGTCTGTTGGGGGGAAATAGGGGAGGGACAGCGGCGGGTGGGGAGCTGGGGAGAGAGAGCATGGGGAGAAATGCCAGATATAGGTGATGGGGAGGAAGGCAGCAAATCACACTGCCACATGTGTACCTATGCAACAATCTAGCATATTCTACACATGTACCCCAAAATCTAAAATGCAATTTAAAAAAAAAGAAAAAAGTTGTGATTTCAGTTGTAATGTTTTCATTTTCATCTCTAATTTATTTATTTGGGTTTCCTCCCTTTTTTCCTTTTTTATTCTGACTAAAGGTGTATTAATTTTCTTTGTTTTTTCACAAACTATCTTTTTGTTTCATTGATCTTTTGAATTGCTTTCTTTGTTTCAAATTTATTTCTGCTCTGATATTTATTATTTTCTTGTAATTTTGGGTTTGGTTTCTTCTTGCTTTTATAGTTGTTTAAGATATATTATTAAGTTATTTGAAGTTTGTTTTTATATAGGCACTTACAGCTATAAATTTCCCTCTTAGTACTGCTTTGCTATATTCCATAAGCTTTGATATGTTGTGTTTCCATTATCACTTGTTTAAAGAAATTTTTCAATTTCTTTCTTAATTTCTTCATTGACCTACTGGTCATTCAGGAGCATATCGTTTTATTTCCATGTGTTTGTGTAGTTTCCAAAATTCGTCTTAATCTCACTGTGGCCAGAGAAGATGCTTGATAGTACTTTAATTTTTTGTATGTTTTAAGACTTGTTTTGTGACCTAACATATGGTCTGTCTTTGAGACTGATCCACGTGCTAAGGAGAAGCGTGTGTTGAAGCATTATTGCTGCTGGATGCAGTGTTCTGTAAATATCTGTTAGGTCCGTTTGGTCTATAGTGCTGATTAAATCTGATGTTTCTTTATTGATTTTCTGTATGGGAGATCTGTCTAACGCTAAAGCTGGAATGTTGAAGTCTCCAGCTATTATCGCACTGAGATCTATGTCTCTCTTTAGCTCTAATAGTATTTGCTTTATATATCTGGATGCTCCAAGGTTGGTTGCATATAAATTTGCAACCATTTTAGCCTCTTGCTGAACTGACCCTTTTATCATTATGTAATGATGTTCTTTGTTTCTTCTAACAGTTTTTGTGTTGGTATCTATTTTGTCTGATGTAAGTATAGTTACCTGTGATCCTTTTTGGTTTTCATTGCCACGGAATATAGCTTTTTACATCCCTTTATTTTCAGTCTATGAGTATGTCTATAGGCTAAGTGTGTTTCTCATAGGCAACAGGTGATTGGGTCTGTTTTTCTTCTATTCAGACACTCTGTGCCTTTTGATTGGAGAGTTTAGTTCTTGTACATTGAATAATATTATTAGTAAGTAGAGACTTATTCCTGCCCTTTTTTGATTAGTTTTCTGGTTTTGTGGTATTCTCTTTCTTCTTTCCCTTTTTCCTATCTTTCTTTTTGTGAAGGTGATCTCTCTGATGGTATGCTTTAATTTCTTGATTTTTATTTTTGTGTATCTGTTGTATGTTTTTTAATTTGAGGTTACCATGAGGCTTGTAAATACTATGTTATAACTCATTATTTTAAACTGATGACCACTTGACACTAATTGCATAAACAAACAAACATGCAAAAAGAAAACTAATAAAAACCCTACACTTTTAACTTCATGTCCCTGCTTTTTAGTTTTTAAATTTGTTTTTATGTCTTGTGTCTTAAAAAGTTGTAGTTATTAATTTTGACTGGTTCATCATTTAGTCTTTTTACTTAAAAGTAGTTTACACACCACAATTACAGTGTTATATTCTGTATTTTTCTGTGTGCCTACTATTACCAGTGAGTTTTGTATCTTTTTGTTTCTTCTGGCTCATTCACATTCTTTTCTTTCAAATTGAAGAACCCCCTTTGGCATTTCTTGTAGACAGGTCTGGTGTTGGTGAAATCCCTCAGCTTTTGTTTTCTGAAAAGGTCTTTATGTCTGTTTCATGCTTGGAGGATATTTTCACCAGATATGCTATTCTTGGGTAAAAGTTTTTTTGTTTTTGTTTTTTTTTCCCCTTCAGCACTTTAAATATGTCATTTGACTATCTCCTCGTCTGTAATACCTCCACTGAAAAGTCTGCTGCCAGACATATTGGAGCTCCATTGCGTCTTGTTTCTTTTCTCTTTCTGCTTTTAGGATCCTTTATCTTTTACCTTTGGTAACTTGATTGTTAAATGCCTTGAGGTCATCTTCCTTAGGTTAAATCTGCTATAACTTTCCTGTTCTTGAATATTGATATCTTTCTCTAGGTTTGGGAAGTTCTCTGTTATTGTAACTTTGAATAAACTTTCCACTCCTGTTTCTTTCTCTACCACATCTTCAAGGCCAATAACTCTTAGATTTGCCCTTTGGAGAATGTTTTCTAAATACTGAAGCTGTGCTTTATTGTTTTTTATTGTTTTTGTTTCCTCTGTACGCATTTTCATATTTCGTATCTTCAAGTTCATTCATTCTTTGTTCTTCTTGGTCAGTTCTGCTATTAAAGAACTCTGATGCATTCTTCAGTAAGCCAATTCCATTTTTCAGCTCCAGAATTTCTGCTTGATTTTGTTTTAATTATTTCAATCTCTTTGTTAAGTTTATCTAATGGAATTCTAAATTCCTTCTCTGTGTTATCTTGAATTTCTTTGTGTTTCCTCAACACAGCTATTATGAATTCTCTGTCTGAAAGGTCACATATCCCTGTTTCTCCAGGATTGGCTTCTAGAGCCTTACTTAGTTTGTTTTATGAGGTCATGTTTTCCCGGATAGTCTTGATGCTTGTGAATGTTTGTCAGTGTCTCGGCATTGAAGAGTTAGGTATTTTTGTAGTCTACAGTCTGAGCTTGTTTACACCTATCTCTGAATTATTAGGCAGAGACTTTTGGTTTCTTCCCTTACTTTCTCCTAAAGAAATGAAGTCTCTCTCTCTCTGTATTGAGCTGCCTGGTACTGGGGGTGAGATGCATGCACTGCTGTGGCAAGTTCCCACAGGCCCTGCGCAGGTCCACAGATGCTGTCTGGGAGACAGGATTTAGAGTAAAAAATTTTAGAAATTTACCTGATATTCTATTTCTTGGCAGCTAAGCTAGCACTCAGGCCACAATACAAAGTTCTTTCTGCTCTTCCCTCCACTTTCCACAGGCAGAGGAGCCTCTCCCTGTGGCCACCACCACCATCAGCACATGGCAGCACTGAATAACACCTTAGTGGGCGGGGTGGGGGCCAAGACATTCAATTTAAGCTCGATGACAGCATAAAGTCTGGCGGAAGCACAGTCAGGTACTGCAGGACGAGTGTTGGACCAACCAGTGTACCGGCAGTGCTATTTGACCTCATCTCCCCCCCGGTGAGGGGAAGGAGCCCGTCATGCAGTCGGATGCTGCGATCATGAGGGTGATAGCACTGTACCATCACATATGCCTTATTTAAGGGGAACGTATCTATGATTCTTGACAGTATGTCCCTGAGGTAGGAACCAGCTGCCCATTGGGAGGCAACATGGCAGGGTGGGGTGGGAGTGTCTGCTATGCCACTACCGATGTTCACTAAAAGCCCAAGGGCTCTTCAGTCAGTTAGTGGCAAATGCTTCTGGGCTTCGGACTCACCCTTCAGGACAATGGGCTCCCCTCTGGCCCAGGGCTAGTCCAGAAATTGTGTCTAAGAGCCTATGCCTATATTCAGGGACCCCAAGACCCTGTTTGTTGCTCTACTTCCCTGTGGTCAAGCTGGTACCTAAGGTGCAAGACAAAGTTCCATTTACTTTTCCCTCTGCTTTTCTCAGACAGAAAGGAGTCTGTCCCTGTGGCTACCACAGCTGGGAATGTGATGGGTCACACCTGAAGTCAGCACATCTCAGAGCCAGAGGCCCATGGCGTACTACCTGGGTATGGCTGCTGGTGATTCAGTATCTAATGGCTCTTTAGTCAGCAAGTGATGAGTCCTGCCAGGACTGGGTCTTTCCCTTCAAGGCAACAGGATCTCTTTTGGCCCAGGAAGTGCCTAGAAACATTGTGAGCTAGGGCCTGTAATGGGGATATCAAAGCTCTGACTGGTACTCTATCTGACTGTGGATGAGCTGATCTCCAAGATGTAAGACAAAGTCCTCTTCACTCTTCACTCTCCTCTCCTTAAGTAGAAGCAAGGAGTGACATTTGTTGCTGCAAGCAGCAGTGCCTTGAGTTGGGGAAGAAATAGCACAAATACTCTTTTAGCCATCCCAGCTGGTGTCTCCCTAGGTCATGTGCCACCCTAATCTACTGGCTCTGAGCTCAGTGCAGTACTTGGAGTTGCCTAGGAATTGCAGCTCTTATGTCCTAGATTACCTTTCAAATTTATCTAAAATCCCAGAGCACTTTTGCCCATGGTGGCGAGCCTTGCCAAGAAAGTCAACTTCCAGTTGCTGGGATGGGCAATTCCCCTCTGCGTTGGTACTTCAAATGCTCTCTCCATGCGTGGGCACTGCCTGAGCCCAGCACAGTTTTGTTCTCTGCAGTTACAAGGCAGCAGTGAGTCAGTGTTTCATCCTGTAGTTGCTGTGCTCTCCCTTCCCCAAGTGCATAGACTCTCTGTGCTGTATGGCCACTACTGGGGAGTTGGGAGGAGGGTAGCATCTCAGCAGTTCAAGACTGTCTCTCCAACCCTTTTCAATGCCTCTTTCAGCAATATGAAGTTAAAACTAGGTACTGTGATTGCTCACCTGATTTTGGTTTTTGAGAGGGTGGTATTCTGTGTACAGAGAGTTGTTAAAATTTGATATTCCTGCAGGAGGTACAAACACTGTCAGTTTCTGCTCTGCCATCTTGCTCTACCCTTCAGGAAAGAATATCTATTAAAATTCTATTTCATTCTATTTTCATTCTATAAACTTTGTAGAGGGAATTTTTTTGTCTTTGGATTATATGTGCCATTGTAAATATTTATTATTTTTTATTAACTTCCAGCATAAATTCATCTCATTTATGTAATTCAAAACCATAGTGTGCTTTCTTAATAAAGAACAAACACTGAAAATAGGGTAGTATTTGGTCCTATTACTAATGCATCAAAAAAACTCTTAGTTGGAATCATATTCTATTGATAACAACTTATCTTCTAAATTCTCTACATTTTATAAATTACTTTTAAGTGTAGAGGAAATTTCTGAGATGAAGTTATTAAATATTAGATAGCATACAGGTAAGATCTCATTTTAATAAGCTTGAGAGACAGAAAAATGTTGTTACAATGGAAGCATATTCCTTCCAAAATATTGGAATATATTGAAAAATGTGTCAAACTTTATTAATAATATTTTCCACTACATATACAGATAGTCAAATAAAGATCATCTCCAATTTCACCAGCTTACACACTCTTCTTGTTGCTATGCTTGGAAACGTTGCTATGCTGGAATGTTTCAGAGTTGATGTGCAATAACGCAGTCATAGATCTTAGGACGAGAGGGGACTTGATCCAAATCAGGTCCAGATCTGCTTCACTGTAGGATGAGGCCAGAGATTTGATGAGTTATAGGAAGAACTGAGAACCATTTAAACAAGAAATTCCACTCGACTGATCATTATTTATTTCCTTTTTTAGTTGTTCAGAAATATTTCTGCAGTGTATATATGTATGATAGGGGTTAAGGAAGGAATGGAAGATAGTCTTCTGCATTCTGCTGGATGAGGAGGCAGAGAAGAGATTGAATGAGACAACCCTTCTGCCTTGTATCCTTCTCCTTGCCATTTTAGATTTTATGAAATAGGAAGGTGCCTTATTTCAGACAAACTTCCCTTTGATCTGAGCTTTTATTTCCCTATTTATACATATAAACCATGACTTTCACTGGTCACCTATGCCCACTTGTTCCGTCTACCAACTATGTTCATGGCAAGTTGGAATCATTCCCTATCTTAAAGAGTCAAACTTTAAAAAATTGCTAAATCTACTCTTTATATTTAGATATTATGGGGGTTATATTACTAACTTAGAAAATGGTCTTTGGTGAGATATTTAGACAGGGTAAGTTCTATAGATACTAAGAATAAACAAAGGAAGGATGATATGTCATAATATATCTCATGGCCTTGGCGTCTAACATTCTTAACATGGATCCATTTTGTTGAGCAGTGCCTTAGGTACAAATAATAGGAACACTCTCCAGGTTAAGAGTAAGACAGTGTCTTTATCATTTTATATGTCTTCAATGCTGAGCTTAGCATTCAGTAATAACTAGGTGCCCAATTAATATTTGCGGTTGTCTTGCTGCTTACCTGTATATCAGTCTTGACTGGGAGAAATAACATAATTCAATTAGCACGTTATCACTGATTGGAGCTCTCTGAGCTTAGAGAAAGGAAGATTTAGGACAGTCAGAGTCAACAGAGGAAAAGGGAAAAGAAGCATCTTAATGGTATCAAACCTGGCATTGTATTTAGGTGAAAGGACATGATTGCTGAAAGGGAAAAAAGCATGCTAAAACTAGAGTAGCAGAGTACTGAAAGAAAAGGCAACTATTTAACACTTTTTATCTAATCCAACTTGTGTTTTGCCCCAGGCCCCCAAAAAGGTGTCTGTTAGAGTGATGCCAACCAAAAGCACCCCTGTCATGAATATGAAATGCTGCAGATGGCAAGGAATGGCAAATCTAGACAATGAATAAGGAGCTTTGCTATGCTTTGTGTGCCTTTGGCTTCAGGTCTTTGGGAGATAAAAATGGTTTCTCCAAAGCTGGCTTGGGACAAGTGCTGCCCTGTGTAGGAATTTATCTTTCAATGGATTTAAAATCCTTACCTTTACTTAGTCTTTAACTCTTTTAGTTTCTATATAACTTAATTCTTTAATGGATTTTTTTTAAATAAAATTTTTTTACCTTCATACTTTTTTTGACTGCTCTATTAGTTTTTTAAGTTTTTTTTTTTTTTTAAGAATACAGTAATGGCTAAAGCCCATCTCTATCTATCTCTCATTATATTTTTCTATAATTAAAACAATGTCAAAGGCTGTGGAATATAGATTATGAATTTTTATTTCATACAAGAGCCATGCTTATATTTATCTCAAATGTTATTCTTCCCAGTTGGTGTTAACATGGAGAGCTATGAATAATCAAAATTTTAATGTTGTTCAAATCCAATTTCAAATTAATTTTTAGGTATTTCAAGTTTCTTCTCCACCTTTATTCAGGTGATGCAGGTGTTCAAATGTATCAACCTTCTCCTATCACCTGCTGTTTAAACCTTAGCTCACCACACAATCTCTCCTCACTTTCTGGAAAACAATTGCTACAATATTGATGACATAATTAGAGCTATAACTTCTAATAAACACCATTAACCTGTATTAGGCATGCACAGGTAGGCTTCTCAAAGGACTGGACATCATTGGGTTCATTGAAAAAACCTGGTCATTTTAGTGTAAAACGTGAAAGTCATTATTCTTCCTCTTTGCTAAGGAGAGATCTGTATTTATATTATACATATCCACTCCACTCTGTGGTTTGCTTTTAACTTTGCCCTTTCTCTGGGAAATTTCTGATAGCATATGGATTTCATAATACTGGACGAAATAAAAATGTCCAGGGGTGTCTAAAGCATCTTATTGTTAATGTCTTGATTCCCAATGAAGGAATTTGGGGGTCTTATAAAGACTGGATAAAAAGATATTTCAATATTTTCCTACTTTAATTAATACGTTTGAACCTTTTCTCTCTTTTCCCTATAATAATAATTTGGTATTATTTAGTACAATATACTGAAAAATGTTAGTAATGCAAATTGTGTGAATACTTCATTGTTAATATGTAACTTTTTGCCTATAATTATTGAAGTAGAAATTTAACCTTTTTTTCAGTTAAGATGCATTTAAATCAGCATATTTCACAGAAGCTATTCATTTAACTTAGGGAATCAACAGAGAATGCTCTCATTATTGCAATATGAAAACAATTATTAAAGAGTAAAAAACCTAAGCTTTTTAGAGGAAATCATTCTTATTACCTATATTCCATTATGAGGTTAATAATGAAACCCTAGGTAAACTGACAAGAACACCATGATGAATATTCTGAAGGGAAATTTCCCAAAGCTCAGTGCATGCTAACCTGTCCACAGAAATTAGAGAATGGGAGCACTTAGCCAAGATACCCTACTGCCATCAAGTAACCAGGAATGGCAGCAAGCAGTGGCAGTCCCTGTAAAGGATGGCATGAGTCAAAACTCAGAAAACAAACAATGTTAGACACTGTGTACAAAGACCTTCAGGTGCCTCATCATTGTTTGGTGATTCATGCTCTTGTATACTTGGTGGTATCATGGAACCATGAGGCTTTCAGTTTTCGGTTATTATTCATCTCTCAGAGATTAAAAACAATAATGATACATCCAAATATTTGCAATTTCAAAAATAGAAATATTTTACGAACATAACTTGATTATATTTTAACCAAGCATATTTATAGTTATTCATCTGTATGCTGACCGGTTCCTGTCAAAATGGAAGGCTAAGCTGGTATGAAAATTTAGCCTCCCATGTAAATGCAGAAATGCTTGGTAAAACATAACTAATCCCTGGATGCCATAAATCAAGTGGGACTTCCAAGTTTGTATTAGTCCATTTTCACACTGCTATAAAGAACTGCCTGAGACTGGGTAATTCATAAAGAAAAGAGATATAATTGACTGACAGTTCTGCATGTCCAGGGAAGCCTCAGGAAACTTACAATCATGGGGGAAAGTGAAGGGGAAGCAAGGACTTTCTTCACATGGCAGCAGGAGAGAGAGATGTAGGCAAAGGGTAACCGGTCCAGAACCTGTGCAACTCCTAGGACCCCCATGAGGGCAAATGTACTGCAGAGATGGTTTCCCAACCAGGGCTTCTTGAATATCTAAAGAAGTCCAAATTACCAGAATTACTCAAAATAGAAAATTTAAAAGCACACAAAATAACTAAAGAACATCTTGAGGGAGAGATCTGAGGGAGAAACAGCAAATACAAGCAACATGGTATTTAACAAGGGGTGACTGTAACAACTCTGAAATATGTTAAACATTATAATGAGTTATAGATATTATAAGGCAAGATTTGAAAAAGAACCAAGTAGAACTTCTAGAAGTCAAGAGTCAATTATTAAGGTATTTACTTCAATTACCTTGTTAAACATACTGATATGCATTTAAAGAAAAATAAGTTAATTGACAGGCTTACAAGCAAAAACCATCCAGAATACAGTATAAAGAGAAAAAAATATAAAAATGAGTTTGAGATAAATGGGAGAGGATTTGAGAGGGTCCAAAATACAGCGATGCTTCACTTAACTATGGAGAGACAGTCTGAGAAACACATCACTAGGTTATTTCATCATTATGTAAGCATTAAAGTGTATATACATGAACCTAGATGGTATAGCCCACTACACACCTAGGCTATATGGTTTAGCATATTGCTGCTAGGCTACAAACCTATGTAACATGTTACTGTATTGAATACTGTAGGCAATTGTAACACAATGGTATTTATGTGTCTAAACATAGAAAAGGCACAGTAAAAATATACTATAAATGATAAAAAGTGGTACATCTGTATCGCACACTTGCCAAGAATGGAGCTTGCAGGACTGGAGGTTTCTCTGGGTGAATCAATGAGTGAACAATGAGTGAATGTGAAGAACTAAGGATATTACTGTACACTACTGTAGACTTTTGGCTACATTAAGTTTATAATTTTATTTTCCTTCTTCAACAATAAATTAACCTTAGCTTACTGTAGCTTTTTTATTTTATAAGCTTTTTAATTTTGAAATTTTTTTTGATTCTTTTCTAGGAAGATGTAGCTTGAAACACAAATGCATTATACAGCTGTACAAAAATATTTTTACACCATTATTCAATAAGTTTTTTCTATTTCAGGTTTTTATATTTTATTTATTATACTCGTTCAGCTTTTTGTAGTAAACACTAAGACACAACACACACATTAGCTTAGGCCTACATAGAGTCAAGATCATTAAGACATTACTAGGTGACAGGAATGTTTTTAGCTCCATTATAATCTTATGGGACCCCTGTCATATATTTGTTCATCATCAACTGAAACATCATTGTGTGGCTCATTACAATGTATTTAATAGATGCTTAATAATAAGAGATTAGATATATTGGGAGATTGGGAGAAAGGCAGCATTTGAAGAGATAGTCATGTAGAACTTTTCAGAATAGATACATACTCAGAACAAAGTAAATACCAAGTCCCCCGCCCAAAAAAAAAAAACAATAAAAAGAAATCTACCCCGAGGCACATCATAGTGAAATTACAGAATGCCATGGAGATAAACTTTCAATGTTAACCAAATTTGAAGACAGATGATCCTCCAAGTTATGATATTTAGGCCACCACCAACAAAAGCCAGAGTCTATGGGATAGCATCTGCAAAAGATAGAAATGCTATTACCCTGGAATTCTGTGTCTAGTTGAACTCTTACTGAAGAATGAGAACATGATAAAAAACACTCAGACAACATCGAAGACAGTAAGGTCTGAAAAGCTACCGAAAGCTTTAGTAAGAAGGAAACTAGGGAGCAGGAGGAAATGACAAGTTACTAATCAACATGAAGTTTCAGTTAAACAAGATGAATAAGTTCTAGAGATCTGCTATACAACATTGCACCTATAGCCAGCAATACTGTATTGTGCACTGACAAATGTGTTCAAAGTATAGATTTCGTATTTAACATTTTTACGACAATGAGATAAAATTTTAAAAATGAAAGAAACTAAATCCAGATGAAATGGTTGAAATATAGGAGCCAATGACAGACAATATTAATCTGCTCTTTAATTTGAACACTTCTAAAAACCAAGTCAGTTTTGTTCTCAAATCAAAAAAGCTTTGATATACATTTATTTTTATAAAACAATACTGTAAGGAAATATCTGTTGTTTCAGTTTGCTTTAAATAAATAGAAATAGCAATGATGCTGGCATGTTTGATTAAAATGGGAAGTATACGTAGAATGAAATGTTATGTAACCTTGCATAATTTTTGATGTCATGTTATAATGCTTATGTTAAGAAAATGAGAAGGAAAAGTAGCATGTAAAACATCATATTCACTATTATGTGGGCCGAATAAAAATACATAGGAAAAATATTGCATGATGATTTACCAAAAATATTAAAAATCATTTCTTTGCTGGCATAATGATATTTTTCCTTTTTGTTTATACTTTTCAAAATCCTATCGTGGACATACACTTCTTTAATAAACTTCAGGATACTTAAACACATAAATATTTTATTTTAATAAATTATGAGCTTCATTAAATAAACACCATGTTTATGTTTTGCAGGCAAATCTCTCCTCACCGTCTTCTACAGTATCTGAGAGTCAACTGGTATGTATCTTCTAAGTCACAGATCTATTTCTGTAAATTCTGATCTCTCAAGAGAGCTTTGTTTGAGTAAAAGTGAGAAAAAGAATGCATTTACTACATATATTTTTATTCACTTACTTGTCTAACAACATTTTATTGATACTTTTCTAAAGCTCCGTGGTGATTGTTTTGCAGGTGACAAACATATATAAAGCCGTACATAGACCCTACTTGCCTGTAACTTTCATCCAAGTAGTGGCATTAGAAGAGATGGAGCAAGGTCAGATCAAAGACGCCACTGGAATTTAGAGAAGAGTTCACTCTTTAAAGGAAGAGACCCAAAAAGCGTTTAAGGAGAAGGTCATGATTGAGTAGGATAGTTTTCGGATTTGAGGAAATAAGAAATAGGTATTTCACACAGGAGAATCAATACACAAATGGCCTAGATCAGTGCTGAGCAATAGAAATACAACATGAATGATAAATGCAAGCCACATATGTAATTTTAAAATTTCTAATAGCCACGTTAAAAAAGTAAAATGGAAGAGGTAATGTTAATTTCCACAAAATATTTAATGCTATATAAATATTATCATTGCAATGGATAAGCAGTATACAAATTGAGATAGTTTTACATTCCTTTTTTTGGGGAAAAGTCTTTGAACTACTGCATATTTCACATTTATAGCAAATCTCAATTCTGCCTAGTCACAAGGGCTCAACAGTGGGACTGCTGACTACATTGGGCAGCACACCCAGACTCTAGAATGATTTTATAAAATGAGATTTAGTGAAACAACTCATCGTGAATGTAATATAAAAATTTGTATATTAAATTTGATTAAATAGGAAAATTATTTTCTCTTATAGCATTTTGTATTTCTTATTCTCACAGTGGTTAGCAAATTGAAGTCCTGAAATAAGTTTCCTAGATAACACTGGTCAAAGATTTTCTTAATATCTTTCGATGTTTATTGTCTAAAATTGTAAATTCCTGAATAATAGATATCTTCACTAAAATTAATGGAAATTTCTAGTAGAACAGTTTGAAACATTAACTCATTTTTTTTCTTTTAAAGAAATTGTTTTGGTATCCTATAGCCACAGCCGACAAATCGTCTTGAAATTATCATCCCAATAAAAATAATTATATTATTTGTAATACTGAGAAATCATAAAAAGTATTGTTTGACTTTGAAAGTAGCTTGATTCAATCAATTCACTTGGGTATACTGGTGTTTATACATATATAGTTTGTATATATGGGATGTGTTTGAGTGTGCGTGTGTGTGTGATTTTAATGTCAGTTGGTTTAGAACAGTGGGGGACAATATAGTATACTTGAAAGAATGCTGGGATGAGTATCAGAAGGCCCACTTTATACTTCCTGCTCTGACATTAGCTAATGGGCTGACAGTGGGTAAGTCACAAATCTCAGAGTCTGGATCTCAATTTCCTATTTGAACCATGAGAGCATTCTATTGCGTACTTTCCAAGCTCTTCCAGGGCTGTGAATCGATGGTTACTAACACAATGAAGATGAAGAAGTTGCCATGGAAACAAGCACTGCAGTAGCATAATGAAGTTCAGTGACTTCCCACTTTAGATATGGAAATATTACAACAGTTATTTTAATATTTAAAATTATATATTTGTTTATTTAGAGTAATATATGGAAATCAAGAATGTTTTAAACATTCTCATATATAGTTTTACTCAGCATAGTTTATAAAATACAGATTTTAGATGGTGGTGGTCTATATATACATGTGTAGGTATATATTTTATATATACATGTAAGTTCTTGGTTTAATATTTTAAGAAATTATTTCAAAGAGGCAAATATATATATATGTATAGATATATTAAAAATGATTTTATAAAATAAGATATAGTAAAACAACTCATTGTGAATGTAATAAAAAACGCTTATCTTTTGCCCAATAAAACAGTCCTGTGTTTGTGTTCTCTAGGGGGAAAAACTACAAAGCATTGCTTTGAAAAACTTTTATAATAATTTATTTGCATTTTCTTAAGACCTTTTTTTTAAGGAGTTCAAGGCATTCCTTAACCAAGTTTTAAATTAAGTTTTAATCTCAAAATGCCCTTGAGATATAGGTAGGTTTGTGAAGGGATTATTATTAAACAAGCATATCACATAAAAAAATGAGCATCTCTTGTACTAATATAATTATTTCAATCACTTTGGTTTCTATTTTATGATGTTAACCCTGTGTTTATATTAATACTACTTAAGAGTGAAATAAATCAACAGAAAATGGTTGTATGTAAGATATGTTATAGGGCATGTGCTTCACTAAAGATTTAGAATATTTTTACTCTGAAGTAACATTTATAAAGTTATAATTTTTTCATTTTTATGAATGAATTTTCAATATTTGCCATCATGAGCTCTTTTAATTAAGTTCTGAATAATATGAGTAAATAAGAATGCCTTTGATAAACAAAACTATGAGATCTATGTAATTATATTTTTATATATGTATGTTTATAATATACATATATATATAGATGACATAGGTAATTCTGATTGTATATACATACATCTTTGTTTATATGAGTATATATGTATGTATAACACATAAAAACACAGTTATTGGGAATATATGATATTTTATAGTTAAATTACGTAAACAAATATTCTATGTTTTATGTAAAATAAACTAAATATTTAAAATTATTTCTCCTGTTTTAGGAGGTAAATGTAGTAAATGTGTTGAAGAGAAAATATTTGACAAATTGCTATGGTACTACAAGCTTAATTGCTTTTGAGATTTGACTTTTTAAAGATATATCATTTTTTCATGCTTTTAAATTTTTAACTTGGCTTATCTGTTTGCTTGCTTTTATTGCAAGTGTGCCAATTCAGAATTGACAGGGAAAAAGACATGGAGCCATGACCCTTACTCTTAAAATGTTTCGATTCTTTACTTTGGAAGCCAAATGATTTAGAGTTGGGCTTGGGAGACAGTTTTGGAGGCCCATGTGAAGCTAGTTCACCAATCTTAGCTGCTCTTCCTCTATTAAACAGCATTGCAGTAGAACAGAACTGGAAATGAACTTAGAGATGAAAATATTGGAAATTCCCACCTATTCACTGGAGATTGGAGTAACTACTCTGTCAACCTGAAGGTATTATTGTAAGGCTCACGTGTCATAAAATGTGGAGTGGCCAGTATATGCCTATAGACAGGAAGATGTTGTTTTTGCACATAAAAATCTGTGAATGATGAAGAGAATACGAGCAGCTATTTTTACAAAGAAACAGAAGATTACAGAGTTAGATTATTTAGGATCACCAGCATTAGTGTTCATCCTTGCTTTGCGTAGCTTTCGAAAAGGAATCATTATTATTGATTTTAGATAATTCAAGAAAAATAGGAAAAGATTAATTAAGGAGTTTGGAAATGGGGGCCTCTATGGAAGCATTACTTTCGCTGGGTACTTCCTTTGTCTGACTCTGCCTGGTGTTTGTGCACTGCCTGGAAAATGTGAGTACTTACTGAACAGGAGACTGGGTAGGGTCAATTAGAGTACTGAAGTTTTCGCAGCTGTGAACAGTGCTTCCTGTAGTATATTAAAAGGGGCAAAAGGAAAGGAAAGATCTAGGAGCTAGGTTAAACCTTCACAAAACTTTCCTAGCTGTTGAGCTGAATTATCACAAAGATCTTAACAAAGGTGAGCAGGTTCTTTTTCTCAGCATAAGGTAACACACAAGTTAGGCTCCACAAGTTGGGTAAATCCTGGTTTTCTTTGGCAGTAGAGGAGCCTGGTTCAGATGACATTTACCTTTTGCTTTTGAAATTTCATGCCCTTACAAAATGTTCACTGTTGTCCAGGATGGAATACTTAATCTAGAGAGCACAAAACAATAGATTTTAAAAAATAAGTCACATGGCTATATACAGGTAAAAGCAAGCTGCTATTTACTGGAACGCTATAAAGAAGAGTGCTTAAACTTGCAAATACTTTGTTCCTAGTTCTGAGTGCCAGCTGATGCGTCCAGTTTTAGTGGTGCATGACTCATCTTTCTGAGGGCCTTAAGGTCTCTGTCATTTAGAAAATGCAGCCCTGAAAGCTTTTGTGTAGAACCGATGTTCAAGCTCAAAGGCAATTTCTCCTTCACCAGTTTGTCCTTGACATAACATACTTAAGTGGCACAGCATTTATCAGGTACGCCTCCTCAGGTTTGAATCATGCTATTGTCTTTTCTTTAAGCATTGAAATATTTCAATCTTGCCAATCCATATTGTGTATATTCCATGAAATGCTTCTTGAGCCATCAGATATGACCTTTAATTATTGAGGTCTTATGTATATTTATTTTTATACAAGTATTATAATCATTATAAAATATTTTTTTGGAAAAACACATCAAGCAGGTACTTTTGTGAATAGCCTAGATCATTTAGGATCAACATGGCATATTTATAAGTACAAAGAATATATTCTATTTTTCATTTCAAATTTATTTTATGCTGTTTTTTTCTTTACTAAGTTTTATTGTGCATGTTATCACATTAGGTTCTCATAATCACCTTTGAGCTAGTATGGCAGGAATTGTTATTTCCATAATTTTGATGAAAAAATGAAAGTTTAAATATCTAGAATCTCATGTCAATAGTCCCTTGGTAATAAGTGGTATAAAAATATCTTGTTTTTTCCAATCTTGAGAGCTTTCCCCTCTGCCATAGTGTTTTGAGATTTAAGATATTTGTTTGAGGAGAAAACATAGCTTAAGTATTTGCTTCAAGTATATTATAATGTTTGTTTTAAAAAAGAATTAGGGCCTATAAACATGTATTATCTGAATGAGTAAATCAGGTAAATAATTAAGAGAATACTGCTTTTGCCCACAGCCTTGCTGGGTAGAACGCTATTGAGTTTGCAAACAACCATGGCACTTTCACAAACTCTTTGAGCCCATCAAATTAATAGAATTTCCAGCCAGAATAACAGAATTTGCTGTATGTTGTTTTGTTACTTTCTTGCTGTTTTGTTACATATCTTATCTCTCCAGAAAGATCAAAATAAATTCTTGAGAGCTGGCACCCTATTGTTTATTTCTTTTTTTCTTTATCACACCATCCTAGAGCTTATTACTATAGTCAAATGCAATTTAAAAACATCAGTCTATTATTATTAGTTGAAGTTACTAGTATAAGAAAGATTTTGCTGTGAAAAGCCATTATTTAAAAATATTGGTAATAGATTACCTAAGTCAGTGCTAGTAGTTAATATTCAACTTTGATCTCCAGCCCAGAGGCTGTACCAACTTACTGTCTTAGAATTATGATGATAAGTTCCAAAGGATGGAAATAGTATCTATTTATATAGTGCCCCAAGTGACAGTGTTCAAGTATAAGTGTCTACTTGATAGATTATAAACACAAATCAATAGCAGGCTTAGACTAGTGTCTTATAGCCCATTAAAACCTACTACTGGGCCTTGAGGAATCCATATACTCACTTCCTTGGATTTTTTCTGCCCCCAAGACTTATGTTAGTGTCAGATGTAATATCCTCTGCTCCTCCCCATTCTCCACTCTTGAATTCTTTAAAAAAGATAACATCATTGTCTTTTGGTATTAAGAGTTTTACTGCATATCACCATGAACAGGGGAGAAAAACAGCAGTTTCTTTTAAATGAAGAAGATTAAAATCTTGTAAAGTCCCTAAAGAAGTGGCCCCTTTCCTTGACTTTCTGGAGATGATAAATCTAGCTTTCTACTCTTTCTTCCGAGGGCAGAACTCACCAACCCACTTTCCTTCTTATCCTTTATTGGAAAAGGCCATATGGCTCTTCTATCCCTCAAAGTTCTCTCTTGGTGAATTATTTTATAATCAAAAAGTTAGCCAGTTCAGGAAAAATAATGGAACACCTCAAGGAGTCAATCAGCACCTCTTTTTTTAAATTTTATTTTAAGTTCTAGGGTACATGTACAGGATTTACAGATTTGTTACATAGGTAAAAATGTGCCCTGGTGATTTGCTGCACCCATCAAACCATCATTTACTTATTCGGCCCAGCATGCATTACCTTTCTTCCCCGATACTTTCCCTCTCAGCCCACAACAGGCCTCAGTGTGTGTTTTTCCCTAGCATTTGTCCATATGTTCTCTCTGCTCAGCTCCCACTTATAGTGAGAACAAACGGTGTTTGGTTTTCTGTGCCTGTGTTAGTTTGCTGAGGATAATGGCTTCCATCTCCATTTGTGTCCCAGCAAATGACATAATCTCGTTCCTTTTTATGGCCTCGTAGTATTCCGTGGTGTATATGTACCATATTTTCTTTATCCAGTCTATCATCGATGGGCATTTGGGTTGATTCCGTTTTTGCTATTGAATCAGCACCTCTCACAGACTCCATATTGAATTACAGTCAGCACACTGAGCTTCTGTCTGTCAATTAACTTATTCATTCTGCAAATATATATTGAGCACCAACCAGGTACAGACACCATTCTAGATGTTGGAGATACAAGAGTGGATAAACCAAAGATCTCTGGTCTCACAGAACTTACATTCTAGTGGAGAAAGAAAGACAATAAACACAAATAGATGTCAGGTCGTGATAACTGCTGTGGAGAAAATAAAGCAGGTAAGAGAGGTGGAGATTGCTATTTTATATGGCTCATTAGAAAGATCTGTCTGATAAGGTGATGTTTAAATGGACATTTGAAAAACTGAAAAGGAAGAAGGGAGTTCCAGACAAAGGAAGAGCAAATACATACCTCTGGAGGAAGCAGTATCATAGTGTGTAAGCTAGAGTAGAAAGAGTGAAGGGGTGGAAGGGATAGTACTGGGAAATAAGACTGGAAAAAGAGAGACTGGTTAGGGATAGGAAAGATCAGGTCAGACAGCACCGTTACAGGTATTGCTTTGTAGGCACTACAAGGGTTTTGAATATCACTCTCAGTAATAAGGTGAGGCACTAGAGAGCTTTCAGAGGTGAGTTGACATGACTTGATCTAGAATTGATGGACATCATTTAGGAGATGAGTGACATGACTCGACTTGTACTATGGTTATCCTGTGGTTTCCTCAACTGGATTGTGAGCCCTCTGAAAACAGGGGGTACATGTTATCTATCTCTGTAGACACTATAGTTCCTGACATAGACTAGATCTCAATTGGCAAAACGTCTCCAGTGAACATCTGGTAGAGCTGTGCTTTAGAGTTGCAAAACATTTATTTTGTCTTTCAGGCACTTCAAAAATGTCTACACCCAGAATAAATCAGTTCTCAGTACCTTCATGGATTGATATTTTCTGTTGGGAGAATCTTCTCATTTCTCTTCTTCTGCCCTTTGTACTGGCTATGAGAGTCATTATGTTTTTATTTTTCCACATAGGCTGGAAAGAAAATTACAAAACTACTTTTTCCGGCATCATTAGAGGGCCATTTGTGTCTATCAGTCATGAGTCTGACTATTCTATGGATTCTATAGCAGATAAAAGGGAAAGAAGGACCTCTTAAGGCTAGTTTAGTTGTAATATTGCTGAACAATGACAATCTTACAGTAGTTAACCTTTATAGACTCTCCTAACTTGATAAATCTAATTTCCTCTGTGTTTGCTTGGACACAGATATAACAAAATAGATTGTCCAGAATTAGAGAAGTTGTTCAAGAGAACCTTTACTTGAAGTCCAAAGCTATCAGCAAAGATGACTACAGGCAAAGATGCAGTGTAGGTTAGAAATTAATAAAGCATAGTCTGTTTTAAAGCCTTTCCTTCAGTCTGGAGACAGAAGACAAGGTCAAATGGATGTCTCTGGATTGATAGACCAAGAAAGAGCCATCTCTACATGGGCAGCACATTTTAATGAATTGAATTCAAGTCTAGTGTCTTTCCACTTTTAATGTGTACATGAATCTCTTAGGGATTTGTAAAAATGCAGATTCCGATTCAGTAGATTTAGGTCCGGCTCTGAGCCTTAGCACTCATAACATGTTCTCAGATGATGCTGATAATGGTCTAAAGTCTTCATTCTAAGAGTCAAAATGCTAGCAGACAATGTCTTAATTGGATAGAATATTAGTTAACTTTGTGTTGCAAATATAGATTGCATGACCATTTGACATTGTTAAACAATGTATGAGGAAGAATCGAGGGGAAGTTAATTAATATTCCAAGAGAGATGTATGTGTGATGACAACAGCGTCAGTTGCGTCACACGTGCTGTTTTACAGGCTTTCTAAGTGGCACTTTGAGACCCTTGTTTAGATGATGGATTTGAATATGCAGAAACAAGCCTTTTGCTACAACTCTGCATGGTATAATTCCTGAGGGGTCAGAAAGGTGAGTAATAAAATGTGTCATTACCCATTATTAAAGGACATAGTCATGTAGTAGAATTACCGCTCTTCAACGGAAGGTCTACACAGGTTGAATGGCTTTTCCAGTGTAATGCAGTTTGTTAACAACATTGCAGAAACTAACATCTGTGTCCATGTTGTTCTCCTTATGCTACTTCATGAGAGTAAAGTTTTAACCAAGTTCAGAGACATCAGTGGAAATTTTGACATGTTGGCCATGCAAATTATGGATCATTTTAGGAGGTGGTGGTGGAGGTGTGTGTGTGCGTGTGTGCATAGACAGTGGATGTGTATCGTCACCAGGAACTGAAAACATTAGGTCCTAAATGTCCTGAGAATATTTAGGATGGCTAATGAAAAGAAAGTAAAATGGCATAGAATGAGTTAACAATGGACAAAATCAAGGATGAGACAGTTGACAGTGAAAATAAAACACAGAAACAATATATTTTAAAGGAATACAAAATGTAAAAGTTACAGGAGTTTTGTTGATTAGACAGGCTAAGTTACAGAAAGGTGGATGTTTAACAATGATTTCAAGCTTCTGTCTATTCTATGACATCTCTCTTCCTCTTTGGAATAGGCAGAGAAATAATTAAAATCACAGGCTTGATGATCAGACAAAACATGGATTTAAACCTTTACTTCACATATTAACTGCATGACTTTGGCATGTGACTCATTACCTTTAAACCTCACACAGAATTGATAAGAAATTGATAAGATGATCTATCTAAAATATTGAGTTTAGTTTTCAATTCTATATTGATAGAATATAAAACATGTGTCTGTGAGACAATGATAGTGTCATTAGCTGCAAAGGGTCCTCAAGGGTTTTGAAGCTGGTTTTGTAGCACATGAAAAGGCATGAGCAAGGTGTAGAGGCTACCACGCAGATGATTTATTAGGGTGCCAAGGTTTGTGGAGAGTGCATGAGGATCAGAATTGGGACACTAGGGTTAGATTTTTAACTGGACCAATACTGACAGATGGTTGGGTTTGAAAGGTATGGTTAAAGATCATAGGATGAGAAGTATGAACAATGTCAAAGGCAAACTATGTGTAGTCGTCTTTTGCCTAGAGTTGGCTTCCATACCTATGAAGTATTGACTGCTGGGTAACAATAAATTAAGGTTGTAGGAGCAAAAAACAGGACTAAAGAAAAAGGGAATATATATAATGTAAATATCAGGGAAACCATATGAAGACCAAGTGAGTAAACGGAATGAGGAAGACTCGGAGACTTCACATAGACCAAACCTGGGAACGCAGAGTCCAAGAAAAAAACGTGAAAAATCAAACACAGTGGAGGAAATGGAGCAAAAATAATTGTCTAATTGTAAGAGACAACTGTCAAATCTAGGAAACTCATAAGAACTAAAGATCATAAAGACTGGTAGAGAAACAAATATGAAGCATCAATAACAGACTCTGATATTTAATGTATTCGATATCCAACCAACCAGAGGAGTCTCTCTTCAGGTGTCACCCTGGAAGGGACTGATCCCAAGACAGATAACCTAAGTGGAAGACTCTAGGCCAGGATCAGCCCAAACATCTGCCTGCTTGCGATAAAGGGACGCAGGCAGTCGTGTTTCTGTGGCAGAGATTATCCTACCATCCAAAGTGTTCCTGGATTTCTTCTCCCTTCATTCATCTTTCTGCATAGTGATACCAAGCTTAGCCCCTAAGCTACCATGTTGGTTTTGGAGCCTTTTAGCATCTGAGTCCTGGAGTTGCATTTATTTTCTGCCTCACAAGGGAGTAGAAGAGAAGGAGAAGGTGCAGGAATAGGAGAAAGAGAAAGAAGAAATGAAGCAGGAAGTCAAATGAAAAAGAGAAGTATGGAGAACTTAGGATCATGGCCCAGATATCAGGCATCTCTGTAATTACAGGTGACTTTAAAAATCAGGAACTGCCTGGACTTTGTTCTTACGCGGCACTTAATGGAGGAATATTGCTCTTGTGTGTATACTCTATATGTATACTCCATCTCTCATGTGTATACTCTATGGCAAGACTTCATGCACAATTGGATGTTACTTGTTCATTTTTCCCCTTGAGAAAAATCAGAGTTTCTTAAGTGGGAGATATTTCTCAGTCTGGGGAAGACAGAGACTTGTCTCAAACTGTATTTCCCCAGTTGTCATATACATGAAAGATAACTGGAAAAATATCTGTTGAAGAAAGTATTGCAGAGCGACATTTATTCAAGACTCAAAATACATCAAGTGCTTCATAGAGCAGAGAGATAGATGTAACTTGTGAGTATCAGCATGGATTGAAAAGAGCTAATTTACTATTTTCTGAAAGGAAATGGGGTTGAGAAGACTGATTGCAGCAAAATGGTTAAACAGAAAGAGCATCACAGCTTTTTGTTAAATTACTGTTTGTGATGTTTTTACAAACATCAGTGTTTTTTGTGATACTTTACAGGGTAACAAGATTTTGGTGTTTGAGAAACATCATTTTGAAATTATCCCAAGCTAGAGTTCTCCCCCCACCTCTTTGTCAAGTCGACATTGGGTACAAGCTTAAGAATCTTGAGTGACGTTTTAGCTAAAACTCTTCAATTGCAAGTTACAGAAGTAATGTTGGGTTAAAAAAAAAAGTTGGGGGGGAGAATCTAGTGTAAAAGAAAAAAAAGTATTAAAGAACTTCAGGACAGGAAATCCATGTAAACCCCGGAATGTTTGGGGACTCAATTCTGGAAAGCCCTCAGGTGTCTCTCTCCTCCAGGCACTTTGCTCTGTCTCCTTGCTCTCACTATATCTGCTTTTTAGGTCATGTTAAGGCTTCCCTGTAGCTTCTACATGACATTGCTTAATTTCAGTCTCCCACAGTTTCTGCAGAGCAGTTTAAATCCCTATTTCAGGTTATCGGGAGAGACAATCTATTTGCCACCCACCCTCTACTCGTTTAGGTCAAAGCCACCTCAGTTCATAATATGAACATGGCATCTGGGGGCCCAGCTTTGGAGATTTTGGGACATGTAGGGTAGGCACTTTCTAGAAAAGGAAAGTTTCATGGGCTTGCTATCGCGCCCAGAATGCTTCCTGACACAGAGAAGACTCTCAACAAATATATAGCAAATGAAGTATTTGTTGACAGTATGCCCCAGCAAGGGTAGAATATGTTTGCATTTCAAATGTTACAATAGTAGATCTTTATGAACTGATTGCTGTTATAGTTAAGTTTTAAATAAACATATTAGCTAAAATCATTTGACTTCAGGCTGTTTTTATGCATTTATGAAGTCATTTTAGAATTTAAAAATATAATTTTTTTGTGAAAACAGTGTTGAATGACTTAACAAGACACATGTTTGTTCATTTTAATAGTGTTTTTTTCTGGTTTTTTTTTTTTTAACATTTATTTGCTGTCCATGAAGACTAAGCCTGGAGTAATTCGCCCAGTACCTGTAAAATCCAGAATATTACTGAAAAAAGAGGAGGAGGTCTATGAACCCAACCCTTTCAGTAAATACTTAGAAGATAACAGTGACTTCTTTTCTGAACAGGTGAGTACACACAAGAGAAAATGTTTGCTATTTTGATAAATATATAAAATATAGATGTCTCTATGACTATAGTATGTGTAAGAAAGTGTTCATTTGATTGTAATATATTTGGTAATAAAAAAGATGCTTGTTTAATAAATAGAAGTTCTTAAATAATTCAATAATAATATTTTGAAGCATTTCAATGTGATTTTTTTCTAAAACTTGTCTACCTAGTGCTGGTATTGTTTTGGGGGCTAAGATGTTACCCTCTATAAAGACATCATGAAATCACTGATTGGATGCGTCATATAGGTATTGATGGGTCATATAGGCTTAGTCTTCATGGATGTCAAATAAATGTTAAAAATTCTTGTTTCTAAAATCCTGCCTCCAGTGGTATGGTGGCTCATGTTTGTAATCCCAGCACTTTGGGAAGCCAAGGCAGGAGTGTTGCTTGACCTCAGGAGTTTGAGACCAACCTGGGCAACATGGTAGAACCCCATCTCTACAACAAATCAAAAAAAAAAAATTAGCTGGGTGTGGTGGCATGTGCCTGTGGTCCCAGCTATCTGGCAGGCTGAAGTGGGAGAATGTTTGAGCCCGGGAGATGGAGGCTCCAGTGAGCAAGTGTTCATGCCACTGCACTCCAGCCTGGACAAGAGCAAGACTCTGTCTCCAAAAATAAACTAAAATCGTGCTTCCTTTTGAAGAGATGGAATATTTTAGATTTGGTTTATTAAAGTTGACAAAAGCCCTGTTTAGGTTCACATTAACACTGAGACGATGCTGTCTCCCAGATTGGGCAGTACTAGGTATTAGTAACATAATAGGGGCTCAAGTCATAATTAGGATTTCTTGTTCATTTTGTTTATGTTTTAAAAATCTATACTACATTCCCCTTAAATATTTTATATGTTGAAAGAGGTATAATGGAGAATTGTCAATGATGCTTTACATTTGTGAAAAATATGAAAATATACATTTATATAATATAAAACTGCATAATGAATAGCAGAGACTTTAAATCTTTATTTGTCTTATTAAAATGTAGCAAGTAATATAAGCTATAGATTTTATTGGGAGATTGAAATATTATGAAATTAATAAAGAACAAACTTTCTGAATACAGTCAGGACATGTAAGATCATCATATTTTATAATCCATAGTAAAATAGGTTTATAAAGGAGGATAAGGTGATATGCTCTTTTAAAATTTTAGTTTAAAAATGAAAACTAATATTGAAAATATAAATTACATTTATATTTATAAAATGTAAAGAATCTCTTATCTGACATGTTAGCTCTGTGACCCTGGGCAAGTGGTTTCATCTTTCTAACCTTCAGTTTCTTAATGCATAAAATGAGGTGTTCAGTTTACGTACATTTTAAGGATCCCTTAAACTCTAAAATTTGCATTACTTAAAATCTATGCTTAACTCTAATTGGGTCTGAAATTCCTATGTAACCTTGAAAAAGTTCATTACAAATACTTTTTATGATTAATTCTAGTTTTTATTTACAAAATTCAGATGAAAATATTTTCTATTGATTTATATGTACATTGTGAGAAGGCTATGATTTTGGTAAGTCTGAATTTTTTTTTTTTTTTTTTTTTTGACACAGTCTCGCTCTGTCACCAGGCGCCAGGCTGGAGTGCAGTGGTGTGATCTCACCTCGCTGCAACCTCTGCCTCCCAGGTTCAAGCAATTCTCCTGCCTCAGCCTCCTGAGTAGGTGGGACTACAGGCATGTGTCACTATGCCCAGCTAATTTTTGTATTTTTAGTACAGACGGGGTTTCACCATCTTGACCAGGATGGTCTCAATCTCTTGACCTTGTGATCCGCCTGCCTCGGCCTCCCAAAGTGCTGGGATTATAGGCGTGAGCCACCATGCTTGGCCAAGTCTGAATTTTTTAGAAGGCATTGATATGATCAAAAATGATAATTAGAAGCAATTATTTTTATTTTGTAGAATAAAATATTGTCCTCAAATTACATTAAATAGGGAAATCTTGTTAATATATAAGATTGCCTTTACTAATTCCACACATAACAGAAATGGAAACTCCTTGGGGAAAGCATTTTTCTGTCATTGACAAAAGCATTTATGAAATATCTGTTGCTTACATGACACTAATATTTTAGAAGCTTTTAATATGAAGTTTTAGACAGTATAGGATAATTATAAAATATTTATAAAAATAATTTAATACTTATATGAAAATCAAACCACCAACAGTTAAATTTCACATATTATCCATGTAACATACATTGATAACAATATGATCCAATGCTTGAAAATAACTTTATTGTTCTGTGTGAGTATAATTTTAAATTTGTTCATTTTACTTCAAGCAAGACACCTTGTAGAATATCGAGTTAATCTACCTGTAATTTACAACATGTACTGTCTACATTTGAAAATGATAAATTCCATTTTCAAGTGCAGGAAATTCTTGCCATTAAAAATAATTGCCATTTCTTTTCATTGCTTTTTCTGACTATAAAGTAAGTTTAAATTTCTTTTCACGTTACAACATAAATCTATTTATTTCCAAATACTAGGCTGAAAATTTGACCTATTTTGCAAATCTTGTTACCACGGACCTAATCTTATTTATGTTTTTTTTTTCCAACCAATTTATCCTTGTTTGTATCCCCATTTGAATGTAGAACATGAGAAGTAATAGCAGACAATGCACTGTCAGAATTGAAAGAAGCCTAGCGTACCATTTAAAAGTGAATTCCAAATGTCTCCTGGCCTTATTCATTGACCTGGCATGAAAGGGAAAGTTACAATAGAACCTTGGTGCCACTAAACATCTGGGAAACGGCATGTACTGTCAACTGGCCTTTTTATGTTGAGCTTTAACTATCATCTCATTGTGTCCAGAATCTGCAATGGAGGCAGATATCAAAACAGCTTTCAAGGGTAGATGCTTACTTCTACTTAAAAAATAAATTGAGGCCGGGTGCAGTGGTCATGCCTGTAATCCCAGCACTTTGGGAAGCCGAGGCGGGGGGATCACCAGGTCAGTAGATCGAGACCATCCTGGCCAAGATGGTGAAACCCTGTCTCTATTAAAATACAAAATATTAGCTGGGCATGGTGGTGAGTACTTGTAATTCCAGCTACTCTGGAGGCTAAGGCAGGGAAAACACTTGAACCAGGAAGGTGGAGATTGCAGTGAGTGGAGATCGGGCCACTGTACTCCAGCCTGGCGACAGAGTGAGACTGTCTAAAAAATAAAATAATAAAAATTAATAAAATTTATAATCTCACCATTGCTACTTCATCAGAACCTCAGTACAAGAAAGTGTGCCCAAATTCAGTTCTAGTCATTACTGTCTTGTCTTACGCTGCTGCCACAGAATAAATTGAATGGTTCTGAAGTCAGTTGATCTCATCCACCCATGTAATGGAAAATTCTTTAGCCAGACAGTTGGGCCAAATGGAAGCAGCTCATATTCACTAATCTGCCTTGTACTGGGGACAGTTCCACATGACAGGAGACGTTGGATGGGATTGTTAAGTCAATAAATTTTTCTTAGCAGCTTCACTGCCATAAAATATGATTTCATAACTCTGTTACAAAATGTCAGACACTAAAGATGATAATAAGACTAGACAGAGATGTATTTACTGTAGTTCAAAAAGGTGCAGCTGGGCAGCCTTTTGACCTGATTATTAGCTGAAAATTTGCCTGGAAACAGCCACTGAGTACTAACAGCCAAGTTTGAAACCAAATGCATAATCAAGTAAACGAAACTTACTGGCCAGCAACTTTTATATCAAAGTGGTATAGGCCAGAAAGAATCATTGTATATTAGATGGGTTTTTAAAAAAAAAAAAAAAAACAGAACTCTTCAAAATGAAGATTATGCTTTTCTGAAATTGTGTTCATTCATTATTAATGATTAATCTTCATTCATTATTCAGTTAATTCATTATTGTCTCAATTTGTGGTGTTTTTGAGTTATTACAAAATGTCCTCACACTTTGTCATAAATGTATGGATACAAAAACTATGGTATGTGTTTCAAGGCATATTTTTATTGATAATTAAAGGTAGAGTTGGAAAAAATTAGCACAACTGATTGGACTAGTGGGCATCCTGAAGACATAGAAACTCAAAAAAGCAAAAGCAATTCACTGATGAGAATGAAGATACTAAAGAGCTGAATGGTATTTAGTTTACTCTGACTATTTATGAGTTTGCAAAATACACTGATTGTTTTCTGATCATTTAATATGTATAATTAAAGAGGATTTCATTGAAGATTTTCGGTTTAATATAAAAAGGCATAATGCGCTATGTAAAAATCCTGTCTCTTTCTTTATAAATTAATAATGCAATTCATAATATTAGATATATTGTTACTTTCTTAAAGCTCTAAGGAAATTATGAAAAATAATGTTGGATAGATTTAAAGGGAGAATAGTGTTTCATCTGATTTTCCCAGAAATATTATTCTTTGTTTTTTGTTTCCGAGAAATAACACTTCCCAGTGTGTATGCCTCTTATTTTTCTTCTCCTTTGTTTAAATGGGAGAGAGAACATATTTTGTATGGAGATGACCATTTAGAGGATTTCCTCCATGCTACCTGACAGAGAACATAAAAGGGTAATTATAGGGAATTTTCCTTATTGGAGTATTTCATTCCTGCTTTTCTTCTGAGTCTTTTTTTAGACATCTGTCTTGCCTCTCTTCCCTACCAAAATAACTATATTTGACATTCAACTGTGATGATTATGTCAGTGACTTTCAGGTTTCTATGTAATGATTCATCAGGTTATATTTCAACTGTGACCTTCAACTTCCCTTCTTTATGTCACCTGCATGTTAATATTACAGGGCAAATACCCTTGTCATAGGTGAAACTTGTCAGTATTGTCATACTGCCTTTTACTCTCTCTGAAAAACTCTGGCTTCGCCACAGATTAACTCTTTTTCAACATTTGTTTCTCAATCAAGGTGGCCCATTTTCTTCTGTCATAAAATCATCTTTTATCATTGCTAACATTTTATTAAGAAATATTTTATGGTAAAATGTTTAAATGAACCTTTTTAGGTATAGAAATGACTAAGTGGCTTGCTAGATTGTTTTAACAAGAGGAAAACTGCAATTTCTTGTAGTGTTACATTTCTTTGGAAAGGTTTATGAACAGAGATTTGGCTTCTCTAAGTTTTGCCATGTTGTTTTTGTTTAAGTACCGAAATCCTTGTGAGGTGTTCTCTATTTGGCCTTGCTTCCTTCCTTTATATGAAAGAGATAATAGACAATTTAGTATGAGCAGATTATGCTCTATATGTAATAAATTATCAGCACAATAAATGTTTCTTAGGATATATCTTTTAAAAAATTGTCCTTTTGTGACAATATTTGCCTTTTCCTCCGAAATGTAATTAGATAGGTTCATTTCTTCATATTTAGACTTTCCATCACCTCTGAGCCCCATTTTTTGACATTTTCTTTCTCTTGATTTTATGTATACATTAAGTTTGGAAAATTGTAACCTATGCTTTAGATTATTCTGTTGCAGATATCAGTTGTTAATGGGAATTTATTTTCCATGCCCCTCTTCAGCTGCCTTATGTAGGGGTAAAAATCTTAAAGAGATTTTTATTTGCTTTTAAAATAGCAAACACCCAAAGAAGACCTATTTGCCACTTCTATCATAATGGTCTGAAGCATTATTTGCTTAACGAACAGTTGGTGAATATGTAGTGTCTGATCATATCCCAATCTACTGGGAAACTGACATTTTGAAAATTTTATGTAAATGTGTTCTATGTTTTGTTAAAACATGATGTTTTTATGTATATTTATTCAAGGGAGATTGGCCACTGCCATATTTAGAACCTCTCCTACAAACCAATTACAGTTTAAAAATAGGTCTTTGTTAAAATATATTTTTTAAATTCTTTATTGGTTTTATCTGAAAAGTATTAAACAACAGCATTTCAAAAAAGAGAGGGAACATCTATGTAAAAGTAATTTGAAATAATATCCAAAATCAATGTTATTCTGAGATTAGAAAGTTAAAAATTTGTGTTTGTTGGCTGGGTGCGGTGGCTCATGCCTGTAATCCCAGATATTTGGGAGGCTGAGGTAGAAGGATTCTTTGAGTCCAGAAGTCTGAGACCAGTCTGGAAACATAGGGAGACCATATCTCTACAAAAAACTTAAAAATCAGCCACTTATGGTGGCATGCATTTGTAGTCTCAGCTACTCAGGAGGCTGAGGCAGGAGGATGGCTTGAGTCCAAGAATTGGAGGTGCCAGTGAGCTATAATTGTGCCATTTCCCTCCAGCCTGAGCAACAAAACAAGACCTCCATCTCTTAAAAATATTGTTTGTTTGTAAGAAAAAAAGATGCATTAATATGTGTTATTTCATAGGAGCCTCTGTCCCAAACCTTCTCAAATTTTGAGTCAAGGTTAGCCTATGTATAGAACCATAGACGGTAACAATCACATACCTTTGGCATGTGGGTGAGAATCCTAAATACATTTTTATTTGCCAGTATGTACCAAATTGTCTTATAATACATAAGATATTTTTGATCGAACTAGTGCCACTCTCCAAGGACACGGTCTACAGAAATCCCCTCCCTCCCTCCCTGTACAGTTTCAATTCTATAACTGCCTTAACATGTTTTGTGTGATAGCTATTAATAAGTATGCTTAGGAAATGCAAAGGTATTGGCTTGTGATTTTCTTTTCTGTATTGTACATTTGTTTTGGCTCATGAGACATGAGTTCAAGGTAGAATGCATAGAGGAGAATATAATAAAAATTGGGGGTACTCTTTGAATGTGAATGCTAAGTTTAATGTGTTTAAACACATTTTACAATCTCTCAACCTTAGAGATATTGGCATATATTTTAAATGTGTATTATAGGCAGATTTTTAATGAAGACAAACCTAAAATATGACAAGATATGTAAATTTGAAGGTGAGTTGTATGAAGATAGTTGGGAACTTTCTTTTCTTATGACCCAAGATAAAATATCCTAAAATAAGCAATTTAGACAGGAAAAACAATAAATCTTAATGAGAAGAGCAACCAAAAGAAGGCATAGGAGAAGCAAAGAACTAAAGCTGGTAATCAAACTGTGCTCTGAATTCCACTAAAATAAGACAAAAGATAGCTTGCGAAGTTTAGCCTATGGAGAACAGAATCAAGCGGGTGATGCAAATCATTTGAATAAATGTATAGAAAGAAAACTCCAAGATTAAAAAAAAAAAAGAAATGCATTTTTGTCTATTTCAAAGACTTAATGGAAAGGGAGACCTATACTAAGTATTTTTAAGTTCAAAGTTGGTGATTCTTTAGGGATGAAATTACTGGTAGGTTTTTAGAGTTTTAAAAAACAATGTTCTAATTTTCAAATCAGGTCATCCTAAGTGAAATTTAATCTATTGCAGCTCAGGCATCCAAATATCAATTTTCCTTATGAACCTCAAGATCTTTAAAAAAATTTTTTACCTTACTTTCTCTTGAAAATAAAAAACTTCCTTTGGTAAGTAAATAAATAGCTTACCAGGAACTGACTTGTCTAATTATTTTTATCTAATAAAGTTGGGAGGGCTCGGTGCAGTGGCTCACTCCTGTAATCCCAGCACTTTGGGAGGCCAAGGTGGGTGGATTACCTGAGGTCAGAAGTTTGGGACAGACCTGGCCAACATGGTGAAACCCCATCTCTACTAAAAATACAAAAAATTAGCCAGGCATGGTGACAGGCGCCTGTAATCCCAGCTACGGGGGAGGCTGAGGCAGGAGATCGCTTGAACCCAGCAGGCGGAGGTTGCTGTGAACCGAGATCACGCCATTGTGTTCCAACCTGAGCAATAAAGTGTATATTTTATCTGCAAAAGTAAAGCAAATATATATGTTTATTACATTGGGTTAAGTTCAGAAAAATAGAGTTGTTTTTTTCTGTCTTAAGCTTAGGTCTCTATGAATTACATGCAGTTGAAGACAGGTCCATTGCAGGGCATTTTAGAGTCAAGCTGGTTTAACCTTCCCATGTCAAAAACCATATTCAGGCAGGATTTGATGACCTGATTCATTTTTATGTATAATAGAACCAAAGGAAAGCTGGGGCAGCTTAGCTTTGCAGAAACAGTTTTGAAGTGTATATTCTGGCTGTGACATTGTGGTTAATCACCTCTACCCTGTGCATTTGTGAAACCTGAATCTTGTCAGTGAAATGAGGGGATGGGACCAGATCAGTGATTCTCAACCAGAGATGATTTTACAACTGAGAAAGTGGGGTGCTACTAGCATCTAGTAGGTGGAGGCCCAGGATACTGGCAAAAATTCTACAATGCACAGTACATTCCCCCACAGGAAAGAATTATCCAGTCTCAAATGGTGATAATGCTGGCACTGAGAAATCCTGGACTGAAACATCTCTTGGCTCTCTCTGCTCCAGTACTCTTACTAATGAAGCTCACTACTTTATCCCTGCCAAGGACAATTCAGTTCAACCAACATTGATGAGGTGCCTTCTTTTTGTGATTTAACTGAGACATTTTTCCTATTTAACTTACAAGAAGAAGGTAAAACTCTATCTTTGGAATTCCTCACATTCCAAATATTGTCCCATGTAGCTTCTACTCATGGTAGCCTTGTTTGATAAGGAACATACATTTTCACTGATTCCAGATATATCAGCAAAATTATGGCTTTTCACCTTACTAGACATTCCTTCTTTCTTATTATAGTTCCCCAATTATTATCTAAGACAATCAACTAAAAGAGAAATTTGAAAGAGTCAGACAATCTGTGTGATAACTCTTTAAATCCATATTGTTGGATTAAGTCATTCCTGATATTGGACCTTATTGTCTTCACCTGCACAATGAGAGTGGACTACAGTGCTCTACTAAAGGCCTCCTTGTGTCCTGAAATTCTGTGTTTATGTCTTTAAATACTATTGGAGCCCCCCTGATATTTCATGATTAGATGATTCGAAAAAGAGGGGGTAAAACAAGTAGTATTTGGGTCACATGTTTGGAGAGATGGAAAGTGCTAATCCATTGTTTAAGTTAACATCATGTCAAATATCCACCCATATAGGGTTTAGTATGATGTGCGTGTGTGTGTGCCTGTGTGTGTGCACACACATGCACTTCCTTCTGCCCTCGCAACTTGGATAAAGCAATTTAGGGTAGAGAATCTTTTTCCCCCCTTTCTTTAAAAGTCACTTTCCGTTTGCTTCCTATTTGTATTGAGAAATTATCAGTGTGATTTATTGCTACTATTTCCCTTTGAGTAACTATAATTTTGTTTTGCTTTGCCTTAAATTAAAAACCCTAAAAGGATAGATAATTTATTTTCAAAATTAAATATGTATGTGTATGCACAAGGTAATTAAATGCACACACATACCTATTTGGTAGTTTTATAAAGGGTTTTGGCATTTGCTACTTAAGTTACTTTTTTTTCTTTTTCACATTGGTGAATTTGTCAACTATTTCTGCTGCAAATATCCTGAATAAGAAGGCTAAGTAGGCAACCTAAAATTTAAGTGAAGATACTTTTTATAATGAAAGTGAATATGCCTTTGCACTTCCCTGTTTCTGAATTTACTGTCTCAGCAATTCTTGAAGTGCAGAAGATACCATATTTCATTCATTTGTTTCATAATTACAAAAGACCCTGGGTTAATCCTTGCAATAAACTTTGGGGATGATTTTTGCCTTTTGAATCTCTCTCTGGGAAGTGATGTGAGACTTACACAGGCTATGTATAAGAAAATAATTTAGTTGTAGAACATCAAGCTTTTCACTTAAATCCCTTGTTAAGACAATAATGGATTCGAAAGAACAAAATGTCAATATATTAAAAACTGTAAGATCACTTAAAAATATAATACTCCTTAAGCATAAGCAATATAAATGCTTCATTTAATGTGTCTAAATATACAGATTTTGTAACACTAAGAAGTTGTAATGCTATAATAAAAGCATATCTTAGGCTGGGCTTGGTGGCTCACGGCTGTAATCCCAGCACTTTGGGAAGCTGAGGTGGGCAGATCACCTGAGGTCTAAATTTCCAAACCAGCCTGGCCAACATGGTGAAACCCCATCTCTGCTAAAAATATAAAAATTAGCTGAGAGGGTGGTATGTGGCTGTAATCCCATCTACTCAGGAGGCTGAGGCAGGAATTGCTTGAACCCAAGAGGTAGAGGTTGCAGTGAGCCAAGATTGTGCCACTGCACTCCAGCCTGGGCAATGGAGTGAGACCTCGTCTCAAACAAACAAACAAACAAACAAACAAACAAAAAAGGCATATCTTGTATGTATATAATTTGTTCAGAATTGTGAAAATTGTTTTTTTTAAATTCAAAGATATCTACATGCTTTTGGAATTAATAAGGTTGTAATTAGCTGATATTTGTGTATAGTATATCTCCACTTGAAAATATTACGCCGAAATAATAAAACCATGGTCTATTCTGTTTTCCTAACAAAGATAGGGTAGTTTGACTACCTGACTACCGTAGGACTCAAGAAGAGCATAGCCATTTATTTTTTATGTGCTTTCATAAAGATGATTCTGTCTTTTTACAGTAAGTCATAGATCTGCAGGCATCAGTCAAGTTACACATTTTTAAGCAACTTATCATACTTATTCACTTAGCATAATTTTCTACCATTTTCTGAAATGGAGTAGCTCTTACGCTCAGAACATCTCTTAAAGTTTTAAAATCCACATAGTGGTTCACACCTGTAATCCCAGCACTTTGGGAGGTCAAGGTAGGCGGAACACAAGGTCTGGAGATCGAGACCACCCCGGCCAACATGGTGAAACGCCGTCTCTACTAAAAATACAAAAATTAGCTGGGCATGGTGGTGTGTGCCTATAATCCGAGCTACTCGGGAAATGCTTGAACCAGGGAGTCGGAGGTTGAAGTGAGCTGAGGTGGCACCACTGTATCCCAGCCTGGCAACAGAACGAGACTCTGTCTCAGAAAAAAAAAATCTAGCTAGGTTTCAAAATCTCCTTTGAGATGTCTCAAAATGACATCTGTCAGAGTCTCTTCCCTCTTTTTGTAAAAGTCTTTCTGCCAAGACACACCCAGCAGCCATTTCTAGTCTGTGCCTTCCACACCAGACTAGCCACAGGGGAACTAGTGAATTGGTTCATTTCTTCTAGATTTACTTGGCAATCGGTGGAAAAGTTCTCTCTAATCTCTGATTCCCCAGATTTATCAGGAATTATCTTCATCACCACCAGTTCCACCCTAGGAGTCAGCTCAGTGCTGACCCTGTGCACAGGGACCTTGCCTAGTCCTGTTGAGGCTTCTGATCTTGCTTTCCTTTGCTCCCTCCGTCCTCCTGCCCCAGTCTAAGCACAGATCACACATTCGTATTCTGATTAATTATGTCTTTCTTAGAGGTTTGACGTCCTAGGTCCTAGGCTTTTGAAACCCTGATTTTACTCTCTTAAAGTATTCACTCTGCCATGGGTTTCCAAAATCTATTTTGAAACCAAAACTCTAAAAACATGACTTTTCCATGGTGTATATGTGCCACATTTTCTTTATCCAGTCTATCATTGAGAACACATGGACACAGGGAGGGGAACATCACACACCTGGGCCTTTCAGGGGGTGGAGGGATAGGAGAGGGATAGCAGGGGGTAGGCGGTTAGGAAGGATAGCATTAGGAGAAATACCTAATGTAGATGACAGGGTGGTGGATGCAGCAAACACCATGGTACGTGTATACCAGTGCAACAAATCTGCACGTTCTGCACATGTACCCCAGAACTGAAAGTATAATAATTTAAAAAGTGATTAAGACACAAAAAAACAAAAAAAAGCATGACTTTTTCCTTTCTTTTTGTAATTCTGCCTAAACATTTTAACCCAGAAACATGAGGATAGAATGAATCGTTAGCTGCCTGGGTTGGCAGAAGGAACACAGAACACAGGACTGTGAGAAAGACACAACTAGAAAACATTGACGAGCATATGGTCTCTGCAGTGCTGAATAGCGAGTGCTGTGGTTTTATCCTGAATGGTGTTGCTACTTCTTTGCCTACTTATCCCCCTTTCCTCTACACTTAATATTCAGGCATTCAACATTTGCACCAGGCTCTGCAATACGCCTGAGTGATTCCCCAGGAAATAAAGCAGACGATATCCCTGCCTCATGGAGCTTAGATTCTAATGAGTTCCCAAGGTTCTGGACCTTGGTCTCTGTCTTTGTCCTCCTATTTGTAAACTTTTCTGGACCCTGTGTACTTCCTCTCTAAAAGCTGTCCACCTTACACTGGGGCTGCACATTTTGTGGCCTCCTGCTGCAACAGAGGTGATATATCTGGTCCTTGGGTCCTCTGATCATTGAGGAATCCTATTTTGGTGGTTAGTTACTCTGTAGCCTTTTACTTCCCTACTTCCTGAAAAAGAGGAAAAGATGATGATAGAGTGCAGTGGCAAGAATATGGGCTCTGGTGATTTTCGAAAAAAATCAGTCCTTACTGAACTTCAATTTTATCCTACAAAAATGAGGCTACTAATCATTTCTAGTGGAACCCATACTAATATGTATTTGTGATTTTTTAAAAGTATAATTTCTTTAAATTTTTTCCAATTGTTTTCATCTTTAATGCAATATAATTGACAAATAAAAATTGTACATATTTAAGGTATAAAACGTGATGATTTGATGTATGTATATGTTGTGTAATGATTACCACAATCAAGTTAATCAACGTAACTATTACCATACTAGTTACTCTGTGCATGTATAAGGGATAAGGACACATAAGATCTATTCTCAGCAAATTTCAAGTAAAAAATAAAATATTATTAACTATAGTCACCATGCTATACATTAGCTCTCCAGAACTTATTCCTCTGATGACTGAATGTTTATATCTTTTAAACACCAATTTTCCTTTTCCCCAAATTCTAACCCCTGGTCACCACCATTCTCCTCTCTGCTTCTATAATTCTGACTATTTTAGATTCCTTTAAAGTGAAATCATGCACCATTTGTCCTTTTGTGACTGGTTTATTTCACTGGCATAATATCTTTGGAGTTCATCCATGTTATTAAAAATAGTAGGATTTCTTTCTTTTTAAGGCTGAATAATATTTCATTGTTTAACACATTTCATTTACCCCTTTATCCATCAACAGACACTTAGATTGTTTCCGTATCTGGTTGTTAAGAATGATACTGCAATGGTTACATGAAATACTCACTATCAAAGGGCTCTGGACGCTTGAATGTTTCCTGTTATCATTTCCTTTAGAATCACTGCAATTTTGGAAGAAAGGGGTTGACTTCCAGTTAAAGGGTCAACTGAATACATTGTCTTCTTTCTCTCTTCCATTATGAGAAATTGTAGAAGTCTTTTTTCTATGTTATTTTTTGACTTCTTAAATTTTAATTTCTCCTCTCTCCTAAACACCTCCAGGTGGGAAATGAAAGATGAGAATCAAACTGTATATGTACATAAAAATAAAACTCAGCATTGTAGCCCTCTACTGCTCACTGTGATTGACTATGGAAATTTTTCTTTCTTTTCCCTTGAGTGTACCTCCATCAGATACCTCCATGCTGATCCATGCCATCTGCTCTGTGTGACTTGCTGTCAGACAACCATATACTTTAAGCACTAAGTTATCCAAATTCTATCTTCAAAATTGTGTTGTGATTATTAAAACTTTTTTTATATAGAGGATTTGAAATAGCTAAGCATATGCTCAATTTTTTTATACTTCACAAGTTCAAATTTTCTTGGTTCAAATCGGTATTCAGAATAGATGTGTTGCTTTAAATATATCTGTTCTATAAATGCATATGGATTCTTCAAAATTTGGATTTCTAAGCAAGAAGATATGCCATACATTCAAAACCGATTTATATTGGCTTGATCTTAGTGAAATGTAGTTAATCAAAATCTCTTATTTCTTAGTAATACGGGGTTTCTGTGATGGTGTCTATAAAGTGCTGGCATGTTTTTAGATAAAGGGGGTAGCTCTTTAAGAAAATATTACTACCGTTCCTGATTTTATTAACAAAGTGTTGATTTAAATTAAAATTGTAGCAAAAATGCCATGGCTCTGATTTTAAATTGTTATAAGTTCTAGACAGCAAAGGAAAGCTGAAAACAAGAGCTGCATTTAAAAATAAATGTTGCTTTACCAAAAAGGTGGGAAGATGGGAGATAGGACTGACTTAAAGGCTCTGGTAATTTTACCTGTGGTACTCTGAGTTCACAAAGGTGTCTTATACTCGGACAGAAAACTGCAGTGTGAAGAGGGGACAGCATGAGTGAAGAGAAAGTGGATTTTCACCCTTCACTTCCAAACCACAGGCTAGGAAGTGACTTAAAAATGCCAGAAGAGAACAAAAGCATCTCAGATGTTCAGACTTTAATGAGAAGAGCTCAAAATGCCTTAAAATGCCCTTTGATGTTGCAGTAGAAACAGCGTTTGAAGTTAAACAGTATGATTTGATGGTTGAGTAGAAAGTAGGCTTTTTCTAGAACACCAAATCCATCAGATATGGCTATAACATTGATTTTCTGATGTCTCTGTCAAGCAGAGCTAAATTAATTTATTCACTGAATATTTGTCTGCTAATTTTTCTCTAATGAACAAAGATATTACTTGCTTCATAAGTTCCTGTCTTCTTGAAGTTTTGCACGATATGATAGTATCATCAACAAAAATAATTCTTTTAAAAAATCCAGCTCCTCAGTAACATCTTTTTTTTGAAAATTAGTTCTATGTATATTTACATTGAAGAGGACAGTTCTCAGGTGACTGAAAAGTGGTTTAAAGCATTTTATCAGAAATGACTGTTACCTATCTCATTGACAGAAACATGTCCAAGACAATTTTAGGATCCCTGTGCATCCTCCAAAATCTAGAACGTTAAAAGATTCTTATATTGCATGCTAAAGCAGGATAGAGTGATGTTCATCTTGAAGAATCATTTAGAATAGTGATCTCTAAAATATTAGGTACCAGTCTCAAGATAATTCACTGGGGTTGAAATAGGTCACAGGTTAGACATGATAGGGATTTTATTAGTGTGTTTTGAAACAAATCTCAAACAGGGGTCACAAACTATGGCCTGTGGGCCAAACCTGGGCTCACCATTGTTTTTATAAATAAAGTATTATTGGAACACAGCCTCGCTTATTTAGGTGATTTTGTCGTTGTGTGAATATCAGAGGGTATTTACACAAATCTAGATGGTATAGCCCACTACACCTAGGTTATGTGGTATAGCTTATTGCTACAGGGCTACAAATCCATACAGCACATTACTATGCTGAATACTTTAAGCAATTGTAACACAATGGTAACTATTTGCATATCTAAACATATCTGATTATAGACAGGGTACAGTGAAAATACAATATAAAAGATAAAGAAACACCTATAGAGTGCACTTACCATGAATGGAAGTTGCTCTGGGTGATCAGTGAATGAACGGTGAGTAAATGTGAAGGCCTAGGACATTACTTGTACATTACTGTAGGCTTTATAAACACTTAGATTGCACTAAATTTATTAATTTTTTTTTGAGATGGAGTCTTGCTCTGTCACCCAGGCTGGAGGGCAGTGGTGCGATCTTGGCTCACTGCCTCCTGGGTTTAAGCAGTTCTCCTGCATCAGCCTCCTGAGCTGGGACTACAGGTGTACGCCATCATACATAATTTTTTGTATTTTAATAGAAATGTTGTTTCTATTAAAATACAATATATTGGCAAGGCAGATGTTGAAGTTCTGATCTCAGGTGATCTGCCCACCTCGGCCTCCCAAAGTGCTGGGATGACAGGTGTGAGCCCCCATACCTGGTCAATTTTTGTTTTCAATAATAACCTCAGCTTACTGCCACTTTTTACTTAATAAATTTTAATTTTTAGAGTGTTTGAATCTTGTAATAACACAATTTAAAATGCAAACACATTGTGCAGCTGTACAGAAATATTTTTTTTCTTTATGTCCTTAATCTGTAAGCTTTTTCTCTATTTTAAAATTTTCCGGATTTTTTTTGTCTTTAAACTCTTTTTTTAAATCAAACACAAATACACACATTAGCCTAGGCAGGGTCAGGGTCACAAGACATCACTCTGTAATAGGAATTTTTCAGCTCCATGTTAATCTTATGAGGCCACCAGTGCATAAATTGTCTGCTGACCAAAACATCATTATACAGTGCATGACTGTATGTGTCTACTGTTTTAGGCTGTTTTCATGTTACTGTGTTAGGATTGAGTAATTGTGACAGATTTATGCTTTGCAAAACCTGCAATATTTCCTAACTGGAACTTTACAGGAAGTTTGCCAACTTTGAATATAAAATAATAAAAATTCTAAGCTTTGCTGATTTGTATGGGTTTACATGGATCTCCTTTGTAGGTCGGAGTGCTAGATAGTTACAACTCTATTATATATTCTAAATGAGACTCCCTGGAAAGGTGTCAGGCCTTTCTAACTTGGGGTGATGGATAGTGAGCCCGCAGTTGGCCATTCCTTAAGCATGTTGTATCGTATTGCACTATATGTGCCCAGTTAGCTAGACATATGATTTATCATTTTAAACTATTTTTTAACTAAAATAGCCATCTTAACATAAGCGAATGACTTCATTTAAAAAAAAAACCTTCTGCAAAATAATCTAGGTTGACTATACCACTGCTGATACAAGCATAAGCAACAAGAAATAGCAGAGGTGACACCATATCTATGTCTAGCATAAGCTTGTCGTCAGCCATATGTATCGTTTTAAACCTGGAAATCTACTTGCGTTTGATAAGAAGTAGGTTATTTTTTTAAACGATTAAAATAATTTAAAATATAGTTTTTCATCTGCTTTTATGAATACACCTAGCCTTAAGTTTATATTTTTGCCTTGAGTTTTAACTAATAGTTGCATTATGACATCACACTTGGTAACACATTAACAAAACAGGCATCCAAGGTCATGAAGCTGTGCAATTTTCAGTATTGTTTAAAGACATAAGGTACACAATATTATAATGTGTAAAGATGGGGCAAAAAAAAAAGATGGGAGCTGGGGCAAAAAAAAATGTGTAAAGTTTTACTGAAGTAAATGATGAAATTCTCTTTTGAAGAATTTTAATAGGGAAAAAATGAAAAACCCAATTCAGCTGGGGATACATGTGTTCTTCCTGCTGAAGTATTTATTGTGGAATAATAACAGTAGAACGATGAACTGAAATTTATTCCTTGGTAATTAAATGCCATTAGAAAATGCATAGAAAATACCTTTGAAGATTTGAAAAAGTGAGTAATGAGCCAATTACTCCCAAAATGAGAATTTTATTATGCAGTTGGATCAAAGTATAAATTATAAAATATTCTCAGTTTGTAACATTTGTTTTCTCAATATGAAATATACAGAAAGTGACATTTCAAATATATGAAATATACGGAAAGTGACGTTTTTGATTCTTAAGGGAAAAATAAATAATAAAAAATGTGTTCTCTAAAGTAAGTGACGTCTTTAGTAAAAGCACTGTTTTATGAGAAAATTGTGAAGGTGTAATAGCAATGGACTACATTAAAAATGATTGTACTATGAGGTTGCAGTTATATCAACATTTATAGATAACCTATAATGACAAAGGAGATACACACACACACACACACACACACACACACACACACACACACATAGAGGACTCTTTACAATAATGAAACCCTCGTCATGAGAAGGACCATGAAAATCTTTGGCATCATTCAGAGTTTCTCAAGTTACTTCATGACAAACTATTTTAAAAAGTAACAAACTTCAAGATGCATTAGGAATATTCATTTTTGAAAGATACAAGTGAGATTTCCTAGTTTAATGCTCTCTCTCTTTGTGACAGCCTAGGCACAGACAAGTTGCCATGGAAAGTACTATATAGCTGATGATAGTCTTTATTATTTTAGAAGTAAAGCCTAAACCAACTAACATCCCAAACCCTGGTCACAGAGATAATCCCAGGTAGTGGTCCTTTCCCAGTATGAACCTGTTGCAAAAACATCTCTTACAGGAAATTCATTTGCTATGGAAATAAATGCAATACAAAAAGAAAAAAACTCCAGATTAAATAACAAACAAAATTAATGTTTAACTTGTTACCTTTAAAACAAAGTGTAGTGGACAGTTAAAAAATGACAGAGTATTCCAAGTACCTACCACAAATTTAAAAAAAAAAAAAAAAAAGGAGACATTATAATCTGCAAAATGGGCAGATTGAATTCAGGCTAAAAGTTCCTTAGGTAAAACACATAAGATCTCCTTATAATGTTAAAAGATGGCATTTACAAGGAAAATGCAGTCATTAGGATATCAAAACATCAAAAGATAACAACTTTCATAAGGCAAAAACAGGAGATAAGATTTGAAAAAAGTGAAAATATATTATTGGTAAAATACTTTGTTAACTCATTTTTCAGTTCATCATAGATTAAATGAAAAAAATAGGTAAAAGTAGATCATCTCAAGTAAATCTAATTTGCATATATTCAGACTCCATCCTGCAAACAAAGCAAAATAAAGCAAAATAGTACTCTTTTTAATATCTCTGGAACTCTCACAAAAACTGACTATACATTAAGCTAAAAAAGAAAGCCTCCTAATTGCCAAAGTAGAAATGATATACACAAGTTTATCGGATCACAAAAAAATTATAAATTAATAACAAAGTTAGAAAACAAAGTTTCTGACATCTGTAAATTGAGAATTTTGCTTTTTCATGAAACTTTGATCAAAGAGGAAATTCAGAATAACATTTCTGTGTTTTCCTTCTTTTTTCTTCAGCTTTATTGAGGTTTAATGGACAATTAAAAATCGTGTATATTTTAGGTAAAAAACTTGATGTTTTGATAGATATATATTATGAAATAATCACCACAATCAAGCTAGCATATTTATCACATCACGCAGTTACCATTATTATTACTATTATTGTTGTGGTAAGAACATTTAGGATCTGCCCTCTTAGCAATCAAGTATACAGTACACTACTCTTAGTTATATTAATATTGTTATACATTAGATCTCCAGAAGTTATTCATCTTTAGTAACTAATACTTTGTACCCTTTGACTAACACTGACCCATTTTTCCCCACCCCTCTGCCCCTGGTAATCACTATTCTACTCTCTGCCTTCTACGAATTTGACTGTTTTGGATTTCACATGTAAGTGAGGTAATGCACTACATGTCTTTCTGTGTCTGATTTATTTCACTTAGCACAATGTCCTCCAGGCTAATTCATATTGCCACAAATGGCAGGATTTTCCTGTTGTTTAAGACTGATGAATATTCCATTGTGTGTATTTATATATTATACCACATTTCCTTTATCCACTTACCTATCAGTACACATCTAGGTTATGTCCATCTCTTGACTATAGTTCTGCAGTGTACATGAAAGTACAGATATCTCTTCAAGATACTGATTTAATTTCCTTTGGCTATATACCCAGGAGTGGGATTGCTGGATTTTCTGGTAGCCATATTTTAAATTTTGGGGGAAACTTCATACTGTTTTCCTTGCTGACTTAACAATTAACATTCCCACCAACAGTGTGCAAGTGTTCTCTTTTTTCTACATTCTAGTCAATACTCATTCCAATTGATAATAGTCATTCTAACAGGTGTGATATAATATCTCATTGTGATTTTTATTTGCATTTTCCTGATGATTAGTGATGTTGAGCAACCTTTCATATACCTGTTGGTCTTCTCATATGCTCATTGGCCATATCTTCTTTTGAAAAATGTCTATTCAGGTCTCTTGCCCATTTTTTAATTGAGTTATTTTGCTTTCTGGTATTGAGTTGTATGAGGTTTTTGAAAATATATATATATATTTTGAATGTTAATCTCTTACATATACAGTTTGCAGTTATTTTCTTCCTATATTCTTCAGGTTGCCTTTTCACACTGTTGAATGTTTCCTTTGCTGTACAGAGATTTTTTTTAAGTTTGTTGCAATCCCACTTACCTATTTTTGCTTTTGGTGTCTGTGCCAAAAGCAAAACAAACAAAAACATTACCCACAACAATGTCAATAAGAAGCTTTTTTATTCCTTGCTTCTAGGAGTTATACAGTTTTGGGTCTTATGTTTATGTTTTTGATCCATTTTGAGTTGATTTTTGTATATTGTATGAAATAAGGATCCAGTTTCATTCTTCTGCATGTGGATATACAGTTTTCACTGCACCATTTATTGAGAAGACTATGGGTAGATTTATTTTTGTTCCATTGGTCTATAGTCTGCTTCTCTGACAGTGCCATACTGTTTTGATTATTGTGGTTTTGTAATATATTTTGAAATCACAAAATGTGATCCTCTCAAAAAAGAGTGTTTGAAAACTGTCTTTGGATTCACTAATTGAGAGTATTTTTAATATTGTCTTTTTGGTTTGCGTATGTCTTCTGATCTTTCTAAAGTAAGCTTATATTACTTTGTAATTATACTAAAACAAAGTCTTTTAAAATAATAAAAAAGATCTAACTTGAAAAAATTAGAAAATAAAATTTCTATCTGGAAAAGAAAGCTAATGAAATCATTGTTTTTAAAATTATTGTCTATTAGAACTTATAAGATATAGTTAAAATAGTCCTTGAAAGGAAATGTACAATGTAAAAATGCTTAGTATGTAAGAAGAGTAGTAAAGGTCAACCAAGTAAGCATTCAATTTGGAAAATTTAAAAACATAAATAAAATAATTATTTAGAGGAAACGTTATTTAAGGAGAAAATCCTTATTCTTTGCATAAGAAAATAAAAGGAGTTTATAGGATTAGAAAAAGATAAATAACTAGAAAGAAAAACAGTTGTAGAACTCATAATAAAATGTATTCCTTGAAAAAAGTGTAAAATAGCAAGCTATTAGCTAAACAGATCAATAAAAAGGGAGAAAATATAAAATACAAAATAAGAAACATGAAAATAACTAACAATATAGAGGATACAAAATATGACACTGCTTCTCTCACCCTTACGCAAGTGAATTTGGAATCCACAGGAAATTAATACTTTCTAGCAAAAATACAGTTTTCCTGGAAAAATTTACTCCAGTAAACCAATTACTAGAAGAAAAACTGAAAAAAAAAAAGTGAAAAGTTACCCCCAGAAAGCTCCAGGTCACAAATAGATTCATGGGGAAATTCTAACAATCTTTTAAGGAACAAACGCAGTTATGTATTGCTTAATGATGGGAATACACTCTGATAAATCCATCCTTAGGGGAATTCTCCTATTATTATCATTAGTATATGATTTTATGTTTCTATAAGTTATTGGGATACAGGTGGTATTTGGTTACATGAGTAAGTTCTTTAGTGGTGATTTGTGAGATACTGGTGCTCCTATCACCTGAGCAGTATACGCTATACCATACTGTTGTATTTTATCCCTTATTCCCCTCACACTCTTCCCCTCAAGTCCCCACAGTCCATTTTATCATTCTTAGGCCTTTGTGTCCTCATAGCTTAGCTTTCACACATCAGTGAGAACATACGATGTTTGATTTTCCATTCCTGAGTTACTTCACTTAGAATAATCGTCTCCAATGTCATCCAGATCATTGCAAATGCTTTTAATTCATTCCTTTTTATGACTGAGTGGTATTCCATCATATATAGTGTATATATACTACAGTTTCTTTATCCACTCATTGATTGATGGACATTTGGGTTGGTTCCATCATTTTGCAATTGTTGATTTTGCTGATATAAACATGCATGTGCAAGTATCTTTTTTGAAAAATCACTTTTTTTCCCTTGGAGTAGATATCCAGTAATGGGATTGCTGGATCAAATGGTAGTTTTACTTTTAGCTCTTTAAGGAATCTTCACACTGTTTTCCATAGTGGCTGTACTAGTTAGGGCATTTCTTTTTTTGTGCAAACATCATAGATTGTACCTTACACAAACCTAGATGGTATAGCTTACTACACACCTAGGCTATAGGGTATAGTATAACCTACTGCTCCTAGACTACAAACTTGTACAGCACAGTACTGCACTGAATACTGTAGGAAACTGTCACACAATGGTATTTCTGTATCTAAGCATATCTAAACATAGAAAATATTCAGTAAAAGTGTGTATCATTTCATGGGACCACCATTGTATGCAATTCATTGTTGACTGAAATGTCATTGTGCAGTGCATGACTGCAACTCTAACAGCAGACGGTTATAGACTATAGTAATGCAAGGATATCTTCTAAATTATTTTATGTAGTAAGTGTCACATTGTTATAAAACCCAACAGGAGTTGCACGAACAGGAAACCTCAGCCCAAACTCAGTTATAAATATTAATGGAGAGATCTCAATTTTATAGGAAACAGAACTCTGTGGAACGTTAAAGAATGCTGTGTCCTTACTAAGTGGGATTTAATGCAAGGGGAAAATAATGTAATTATCTTCTTAGACGTTAAGTGCCATCTTTATTAAACAAAACAAAACTCTTAAGGACTTTCAGTAAGGGATGGTAGATTGAACAATACCTCGAAATATGTTCCTTCCCAATATTCCCTTAAAATTATTGTAAAGATGTATTTTAAAGATCTAATCTACAAGTATGGGAAGTAAGAAGAGGAGACACAGCAATAACATTTTAAAGGCAGAAAAATATCCTGATGGGGAAAAACCGACATAGCGACCCACGAAAGCTAAATCCTGGGCTGGCCAGGGAGAAAGCCAAGTACTGATTCCATTTCTCTCTTAGAGTTCTCAGAAGACTCAGGATTTGGAGGTTCTTGATACCTCTGAAGGAAAGGTAAAGAAATAGTAGCTCAAAAAAGGAAGGTAAGGTAAAAGCTATTTAAGAGGTAGCTGCCCTCAAATTCATGTTTTTTTGTGACTGATTAACTCCCATTTTAAGAGAAAAATTCACATGCTAGAGAGAGGAAAACAAGACTTCTGGCCTGGGGCCTCCTGGCATAGTGGAAAGCAGCAGACCTCTACTGAAGACAGGGGACTAAGTGATGCTATGAGGGGTTAATGGCGACATGCCCTGTCTCTTCCATTCACATCTCAGAACACTTGGAGCCAGGCCTATAGATTCTAGCCAGGAGATTGAAAATGTTTTCTTTGAGGAGTCTGACAAATACAAAGAGGAAAGCTCTCAAGTTATCGAGATTGGGTTACCCTGTACAGTGAAACTCAAATAGCCTGATCCATGTGCTCAGAGTTTCCAAAGAGCTCGTAATTCCTGACTCTAAAATATTAGTAGATAATTAAGGATATCCAGATACCTGAGGAAGACCTCCAATATGAAATATGAACATAAAACTGAACAAAAAAAAAATGACCGAACAAGAAACAAACAAAAAGTCTTAGAGGAAACACTATTTAGGGAGAAAAAATTTAAGAACATCAATATTTTTACAGATAGATAAGATAGTGCTTCTGTAAAATCAGAACGCAATACTGAAAAAAAAATAATACTTGGAAAATAAAAGAACCTCTTGGAAATTAAACACAGGGTTGCAGAAAGAAAGAATGCAATATAAAAGTTGGAGGTGGGGTGACTAACTCCTCTGTTTGTCTTAGCACTAAAAGTCCCTTTCCTGGGAAACCTCTCTATCCTGGGTGACCCTAGTTGGAGAATGATATGGTTTAGCTCTGTGTCCTCACCCAAATCTCCTGTTGACTTGTAATCTCCAATGATGATGGAGGGACCTGGTGGGAGGTGATTGGATCATGGGGGTGGATTTCTGTCTTTGCTGTTGTCATGATAGTGAGAGAGTTCTCATGTGATCAGGTTGTTTAAAGCATGCAGCACTTCCCCTTCACTCTCTCTCCTGCTCTGCCGTGGTAACAGGTGCTTGCTTCCCCTTCGGCCATAATTATAAGTTTTCTGAGACCTCCCAGCCATGCATTTTGTACAGTCTGCGGAACTGCGAGTTAATTAAACCTCTTTCTTTTTTAAATTATCGAGTCTCAGATAGTTCTTTATAGCAGTGTGAAAACAGACTAATACAGAGGACAAATTAACTAAACCTCTCAAAGTGATGAGCAAAAGGAAAAGAGATGAGAATTGGAGGACTATCTAAAGTCCAACATCTAGAAAGAGAAGAGAGAGGAAAGAGGAAAATGATAAAGTAACTCATGAACATTTTCCAAAATTTTACAGATGAAAGGACATCAAGCTCCTACAAAAGTAGATGAAAATATACCCACACCAAAGTGTATAGTGGGGAATTTTCAGATTACTGAGGATAAAAAGAAATGCCGTGTGCTTTCAGAGAGGCAGGAGAACAAAAGGGGTCATTCACAAATAATCAGAAATCAAAATGATTGGGCTTCTAAACCACACTGGACAATAAAATCTAGTATAATGATACTTTAAAAATTTTGAAGGAAATTATTTTCCAACCTAGAATTTCATATTCAAATAACCAAAGTCAGTTTTCAACATGGAAATTATTGGAAATTGGCTTCCAATATGCCATTTTCCTAGGAAGCTCCTTTAGGGTCCAGTAAACGTGAGAGAAAACCAAGAAAAAGTAAGACATAGGATATTAGAAACAGGATAGAACATGAGAGGAGGCAAATTAAATACCCAGGATTATGCTAAAGAGAATCATAAGATAATAATTTCTACAAACATAGGCAACTAGCACAGATTAAAACATACATATGAAGGTTGTCACCACCAACAATCCTTTCTCCTTTGTATTGTTTTACCAACTGATGATACTCAAGTTGAACCTGGCCAAAGTTCTTAGCTCTCTTTTGCCAGTCCAAGTACTGATAAGATTCTGGTCTCCCTCCCTGCCGAGCTGCCTGGATAAAGTGAGGCCAACAGCTGACCCTACAGAAGCATTGAAGTTTGACCTACTCCTAAGAGCTGGAGATTGGCAAAATTTATCTTAGAAAAACAAAACACAGCGTAGCACACTCTCTGCAAACATTTTTCTCTTGATTGGATAGAACTTAACTCCTCCACATAACTGCATTTGGTGAACCCGTTGCTTCCCATGGATCACCATGGGCTTGCCCCGTGACAACCTGAGAATTGATTTTTACACCCTCCAAGAAAAAAATTGAAGGCTGAATATAAACCAGAGACTGTTCAGACCACATTTTCCTAAGCACCTTCAACTATCAATAACAGCACTGTCTTTTTCTCACATAGCTAGTCTTGTGTTTGCTACTCAGTTGTCATATTAATCAGTTTCACACTGATTAATAATTCATATAATTACTTGGTAAAACAATGAAGTGTTTGATTTAGAAATAAAATGATAAGTCAGAATCATCTTAAATGGACAAGTACTGCATGTGTTCCATGTGTTCCATTAAACCTCCCACTGACATGGCTTTCATTTAACAATGTTAGAGGCATTAACCAATTAAATTAGACAAAAGGAAGAAATGAAAACTATAATAACTGGCAAAGAGGAGATAAATTTATCACTGTGTTAGGTGATTTGATTTTTTTTGTGATAGACCCGAAAAGTCTAAGGGAATAAACTGAACAACAATTACAATCGGTAAGATAACTCAGTAACCTGTCTTGGTAGAAAATAAATAGCTTTCATGTACTGATACAGAAAAATTCCAAAATCGTCAAATAAAAAAATCAAACAGACACAGGGTACTGTAAAGAGGATGTTATCTTTTAAATTTTTTAAATTTAATTTTTTTTTCTTCAACGTTTAAGTTCCAGGGTGCATGTGCAGGATGTCTAGGTTTGCTACACAGGTAAACACGTGCCTCATGGTAGTTTACCGCACTGATCAATCCGTCACCTAGGTGTTAAGTCCAGCATCCATTAGCTATTCTTCCTGATGCTCTCCCCCCTCCCACAACCCCCGACAAGCCCCAGTGGGTGCTGTTCCCTGACCATATGCCATGTGTTCTTATTTTTCATCTCCCACTTATAAGGGAGAACATGTGATGTTTAGTTTTTCTGTTCCTGCGTTAGTTTGCTGAGGATAATGGCTTGCAGCTCCGTTCATGCCTCTGCAAAGAACATGATCTTTTTCCTTTATATGGCCACATGGTATTCCATGGTGTATATGTACCACGTTTTCTTTATCCAGTCTATCATTGATTGGCATTTGGATTGATTCCATGTTTTTGCTAGATGCTGTCTTTCTAAAATAATAAATGTATGCATGTACTGTGTGTGTAAAATAAAATATATATTTGTGTTTGCTTGATTTGTAGAAGACGTATACCTGTATGTAGGCCATTTTTGCAACTTTTCTTAGTAGTCTCAAGACTTCTTACTTTTTTGATTTCCTGGCTCCATTCATGTAATTCATGGCCTCATGCTGTGGCTCCTACTTCCTCAAAGTCATTCATCCTTTTTCCATGTTAAAGACCCACTCTAGTTAAGGCCTCATAACCTCCCCTCTTTGCAGTTGAACTCTTCTGTTTGTTACACCACCAGTTTTTCTCTAAAACAACACATTGCCTAGTACTGAAGACCTCATTCATTCTTTCCAGACTCGCCTCTCTCTGATTCCTTATCCATGACCAACTCAACTCTGAAACTTACTATGTCATGAACTAAACCTTGCACTTCTGCCCCTCCGCTCATATGTTAATACCCTCCACAGTACCCTCCTCTTGACTTCCTGATTTCTTCCAGACCAAATCACAAGGATCTTTAAATTAATTTCCGTAACTACCTACCTCTTCCATGAAGACGTTTCTAACCCCAGCCTACTTCCTTTGGATGTATTCTCTTCTTCCTCACACATGTCTCCTCTTAATACTTTCAAAAATAAACCTGGTGCCCTTCAGGAACCATTCTGCAGGCACTTGTTTTGTTCCACAGAAGAGGCTGGCGTGGGAGACTGAAAGGAATTTTTGAAAGAGATACACAATACACATTGAAAGCAGGTGTCTCATGAGGGACACCTCCTAGTGAGAAGAGATTTTCTTCTTACTGGTAAGAGATTCTGACCTATGTCTATCATAGACCTAATTCCAAGGGTGCTTGACTTTTTTACACTAACAACCTCTTTTGCCTTTCTTCTTCCCCCCAGGGTATGACAGTCCCTCCCAAGCCTGTCTCTCTCCATCCTTTATATCAGACTAAACTCTATCCTCCTGCTAAGTCCCTGCTGCAGCCACAGACCCTCTCACATGCTGACTGTCTTGCCCCAGGACCTTTCAGTCATCTGTCCTTCTCCCTGAGTGATGAACAGGAGGATTCTCACACCCTCCTCAGTTACAACGCATGCAACAAGGTGAGAACTCCCCAAAATGGGAATTATTCTGTGCTGTGAACCTTCATTACGCTTGACTTTTAAAACTTAAATGTGGAGGAAACTTATATGTCAGGAATATTTAAATATTGAATATTTAAATGTATTAAGAATATTAAGTATTTGTGTGAAAGCACATTAACTTACAAGCAGATAATTGACCTTGGGAAATAATAAAAATTTATTTTTTTCCAAAGGAATTCCCTGATCTGTATTCTTTATTGTTTCATGTTCTTCCCTATGGGGGAAATTCCAAGACATTTTTCAAAATCTCACAAAATGGCATTAATTTATATTCTAGTCTTAGTTCAGTATTCCTAAAAAGCTTCTTTAAATTACAGTGTCTTGATGAGGAGGCACTTAAAATTACAGTCAATGGGCAAAAAAAAAAAAAAAAAAAAAAAAAATTAAAATTACTGTGTATCTGCAAAATAATATTCACATTTTACTTTAAAATGTACCTGTGCACCTCATTGTGTATAGTAATGGAATGTGTAAAAAATAATGAAGTGTGTTGCACCTGAAATATGTGTGTGTGTGTCTTTCTGTCTGTGTATGTATGACATAAAACAAGTAAAAATATTTATAGTTGATTTTGGAATTCAATCATAAATGTTTTCTAGGAACAAGCAGTTAAAATAAACTACATGGAGCTTACATATAAATTCCCTTTGCTCTTCTGTGTATTACCATAACGGCATCCTGGCTAGTACAGATGTTCAGACCCTGAAAATTTCCTAAAATAATTTACTGGTTAAACTTTAATTAATTAAGTCTTTTTGTAAAATTCAAAATCCTGTTTCAAAGCATTTATTCTACAAGTAATCTATAATCAATTAAATATATCTCTATAGTTAGAAATCAATCAATATTTTCTTTTAGAATATAGTTGAATAATATCCCTTGGAGCCTGAGACATTTTTTTAAAGGAAAAAAATGTTAATAAACCCTGTCTAAATGCAAACAATCATCTAAAAAGCAAACACTATTATATAAGGAAAAATAGATTTTAAAATTTAATAGCTTCTGTAACAACTAATGATCAATTTTGAATTAAACAAATTTTAAAATATCCATTTGTTTTGCCAATAAATGTTTTAGGGAAGCATTCAATATGACATTTTTCTGACCTTTGTTTGTGTCCCACTCTTGTTCTGGAAAATAAGTATATGAGATAAAGTATAATATTTTAAAAATGATTTTACATTATTTGACATTCTTTCTGATTTACTATTTGCCAAGAGCCACAAAATCCATTTAGTTATTTGAGTTAATAATTCTGATAATAATGTTACCATTTTCTTATAAATTGTCATCTATAATAAGGTTATGATTTATAGATATCAATTACATGATTTAGCTCATTTTTTGATATTTTCATGGTGTTTTCTGGACTGTTCAGCAAGGATAGAATCTATTTCATCCATAATTCAGCCTTTGCTTGGTCAGACTGAGAATAACAAAAGCTGTGTGAAATTGGAAATCTATTTTCAGTCCATGCAATCCTCATAATAGATTTTGTCTTTCTGAGTGTGAGATGTAGTGATACTGAATAAAGAACCATTCATAACCAAAATAATAATAGTAATAATAACAAGATGATAATACAACATTTTAAATGATTCCATTCAATTACTTAGTCTTGAATCTGTATGGTCTTATTAAAGTATACGTGAGTTACCAATTTGATATCTATGTTGGGTCAATAGCATACTAATTTATCAGAATTTTTTCTTTTCACTTGAAATAACTTAATGCCTTTAATTGTCAGACACAATCTATTGTCTAAATTAACTTTTCTCCAATACCCTAACATCATTCCCAAATCTGACCTTACAGCTCTGCCTACTGGCTTGTCTCCAAACTGAAATCTTCCCAACCTTCCCTCTGGAGAACATGCTGAACTTGTCTTACCAATCTTTAGGCTTCCTCTTCAGCTGGGCTGCAATAGGTGTTCAACAGGTTTTATTCTTCTTTTGCTGAGTCTGCAGTGAGCACTCTTCTAAATTTTCATCAAACTCCTCATGTCCTAAATCTTCACCCTAATCCCTCCCTCACTTTTTTTACTTTCAAGATGGAAGTTTATAACTGGGTGCATCATATCTTATAAGGATGCTCAAGTACTTTCTTTTCATCCTGGAATAAAACAATGAAACTGCCTCCTTTACTTCCTTGCAGCCTCATGAAGAAAGTCATTCCTTTTACTTTCTTTTCTTTCTTTTTTTTTTTTAATTATACTTGAAATTCTGGGATACATGTGCAGAACGTGCAGGTTTGTTACATAGGTTTACACGTGCCATGGTAGTTTGCTGCACCAATCAACGGGTCATCTATATTAGCTATTTCTCCTAGTGCTGTCCTGCCCAGCCCCCCACCTCCTGACAGACCCTAGTGTATGATGTTCCCCTCCTTGTGTCCATGTGTTTTCATTGTTCAACTCCCACTTATGAGTGAGAACATGCGGTGTTTGGTTTTCTGTTCTTGCAATAGTTTTCTGAGAATGATTGTTTCCAGCTTCATCCATGTCCCTGCAAAGGACATGAACTCATCCTTTTTATGGCTGCATAGTATTCCATGGTGTATATGTGCCACATTTTCTTTATCCAGTATATCACTGATGGGCATTTGGGTTGGTTCCAGGACTTTG
>CAUYLG010008069.1:0-23462 GCA_963573385.1 Cacajao melanocephalus | reverse complement strand
CTCCCTCCCTCCTTCCTTCCTTCCTTCCTTCCTTCCTTCCTTCCTTCCTTCTTTCTTTCCTTCCTTCCTTCCTCCCTCCCTCCCTCTCTCCTTCCTTCCTTCCTTTCTTCTTTCGAGTTTTGCTCTTGTGGCCCAGGCTGGAGTACAATGGCGTGATCTCGGCTTACTGCAACCTCTGCCTACCAGGTTCAAGTGATTCTCCTGCCTTAGACTCCCAAGTAGCTGGGACGATATGCATGCGCCACCATGCCCAGCTAATTTTGTATTTTTAGTAGAGATGGAGTTTCTCCATGTTGGCCAGGTTGGTCTTGAACTCCTGACCTCAGGTGATCCACCCTCCTTGGTCCCCCAGAGTGCTAGGATTACAGGTGTGAGCCACCATGCTCACCATTTCATTTCCTTTTATGGAAAAATAATATCCCATTTTATGGACATGCCACCTTTTGTTTATGCATTCATCAGCTGATAGACATTTGGGTTGTCTCCGCTGTTTGGCTGTTAGGAATAGTGGTGCCATGAACGTTTGTGTACAAGTTTTTACATGAGTATATGTTTTCGTTTCTTTCTTGGGTATATACCTATTAGTAGAATTGGGTCATATGGTAACTCTTTGTTTAACATTTTGAGGAACTGTTAATCTGTTTTCCAGAGTAGATGAAGTATTTTACATTCCTACTAGCAATGTAAGAGGGTTCCAATTTCTCCACATCCTCCTCAACACGCATTATTGTCTGTCATTTTGATTGTAGCCATCCTACTGGGTATAAAGTTGTATCTTATTGTGGTTTTGATTTTCCTTTCCCTAATGGCGAATGGTGAATGATGTTGAACTTACAATGGAATCTTTTTTTTTTTTTTTTTTTTTTGAGATGGAGTCTGACTCTGTTGCCCAGGCTGGAGTGCAGTGGCATGGTCTCGGCTCACTGCAACCTCCATCTTCCAGGTTCAAGCCATTCTTCTGCCTCAGCCATCCAAGTAGCTGGGACTACAGTCATGCACCACCACACCCAGCTGATTTTTGTTTTTTTATTAGAGACGGGATTTCACCATGTTGGCCAGGCTAGTCTCAAACTTCTGGCCTCAAGTGATCTGCCCACCTTGGCCTCCCAAAGTACTGGGATTATAGGCATGAGCCACTGTGCCCAGCCTTGTAGTAGAATCTTAATGGCTGTGATGTGAGCAAAGGTTTTAAATCTTCCTCTGATTTGACCTGGTTCCTTGTGCTTCTGCCAACTACCCTGAGACCATGCTCTGAGCAGATGCTGGTCCAGGGAGCACGAGGAAGCATGTGGAGCTCACCTGCACACAACCCACAGTCTGCAGTCAAGACCAGCCAACCTTCCACACCCTGAAGCAAGAAAAACACATGTTTGTCCTTATATGCCACTGAGATATAGGGGCTATAACACAGCATTAGCACAAACAGGTGTAAAACATATGTACAGTTTAAAAAATATTAAGGAGCACTGGCCAGGCATGGTGGTTCATCACAGTGGTGATTTCCTAGTGCTTTCAAAGACCATCAATGCAGATTTATGCATTCTTCAATCCATCCACCCATTTATATTATATTTAGTAATCCCAGCACTGTGTTAAAACATGTTCATCCTCCCTGGTGAAAAGAAAGCTATTGGTTGGGTATGGTGGCTCACACCTGTAATCCCAGCACTTTGGGAGGCTGAGGGAGGCGGATCACCTGAGGTCAGGAGTTCGAGACTAGCCTGGCCAACATGGTGAAATCTCATCTCTACTAAAAACACAAAAATTACCCAGGCGTGGTGGCACTGTTTACAATAGCAAAGACCTGGAATCAAGCCAAATGCCCATCGATGATAGATTGGACAAGGACAATGTGGCACATATACACCATGAAATATTATGCAGCCACAAAAAACGATGAGTTCGTGTCCTTTGTAGGGACATAGATGGATCTGGAAACCATCATTCTCAGCAAACTGACACAAGAACAGAAAATCAAACGCCACATGTTCTCACTCACAGGCGGGTGTTGAACAATGAGAACTCATGGACACAGGGAGGGGAGCATCACACACTGGGGTCTGTTGGGGGGAGCCAAGGGAGGGACAGTGTGGGGTGGGGAGGTTGGGGAGGGATAACACGGGGAGAAATGCCGGATGTAGGTGACGGGGGAATGGAGGCAGCAAACCGCATTGCCATGTGTGTACCTATGCAACAATCCTGCATGATCTGCACGTGTACCCCAGAACCTAAAGTAGAATAAAAAGAAAAACACTGTTATAACAAAGTCATAGATTTAAATATAGAAAAAAATATGAGTGTATATTCTTAGAATACACATATAAAATTTAAAATACCTAAAATGCTTACATATATATAAATGTGTGTGTGTGTGTATGTATATAAATATATACATGTGTACATATATATGTATATGTGTACATATACATATATATAATTTTATTTATGTATACATATATATACATATATATGTGTACATATATATGTATATACATACACACACACACACACAGCAGGCAGGTGTGAAATGGTAGCTCTTGACCCTGGCTTTCAAGGGTAGGAGGCTGCCACTTAGAATATTTAGGAAATGAGAAGGTCAAGATGTTAGCTGGGACTATTGCAACAGGCTACAAAGAATAATATGGCAGGGTTACTGCAACTAATAACAAGGCAAGGCTTGGTCAAGTGAATACAAAAAGAGTGAGCTTGCTCAAAGCAGAACTCAAAGCTCACAGGGTAACCCTAGTAAAGCTCGCTTTATTCTCAAATTTGTCTTGCCTAAGAACCAGGTGCTAAGAATTGGCCTGTAAATGATATTTAAGCAGTTCCAGGTGTGGGGAATAGCAACCTACTGAGGCATAGAGTTTTGTCATCAGGGGTGGCTTTGACTGACATCTTATAAATGTGGCATTCATATTTTGGTATGCATCAAAAGCACCTGGAGGGATTACTGAAACACGAACTGCTGCACCCTATCCCCGGAGTTTCTGATTTGGTAGGTCTAGGCTAGGGCGAGACAGCGTGCCTCGCAAACAAGTTTCCAAGTAATGCTGATGATACAGGTCTGGAGACTACACTTTGAATGCCCTGTCTTGTTAAAAATACTTAGGAGCCAGGCACGGTGGCTCATGCCTTGTAATCCCAGCACGTTGGAAGGCTGAGGTGGGAGGATCACTTGAGACCAAGAGGTCGAGACTAGCCTGGGCAACATGGCAAAATCTTGTCTTTACAAAAACTAGAAAAAATCACTCGGGCGTGTGGTGTGCACCTGTAGTCCCAGCTACTTGGGAAGCTGAGGTGGGAGGCTTGAAACTGGGAGATCCAGGCTGCAGAAAGCTATGATCATATGACTGCTCTCCAGTCTGGGTGACAGAGTGAGACCCTGTCTCAAAAAAAAGAAAAAATGCTTAAGGTAATATAATGGAGGTTTTTAGGACTTTATTACTGCATCCAATTTGGGAGGATTTCATTCACCAAAAACGAGGAATCTCTGTTTCCTTTGAATTCTTTTTAGTGCATGGTAAAAATTTAAACTTTTTTTTGCCAATAACTTTTAAACACTGAAGTTTTCCCATTAATATAGGTAAGATTTGTACTGATTTGATTTTTAAAAAAAGAATGCTTCTTGAAAACAAAAGCAAGGCTATCTGCAGCCTGTTACCTTCCTAGCACAGACATAGACTCCTCCATGGAAGCAGGGACCTTCTCTGCTTTCTTCACTGCCATATCCCTGGCACACACTGCTTGTACAGAATAAGCACTCAGGAGGCTGGGCGCGGTGGCTCATGCCTGTAATCCCAGCACTTTGGGGGGCTGAGGCGGGCAGATCACGAGGTCAGGAGTTCAAGTCCAGCCTGGCCAACATGGTGAAACCCCGTCTCTACTAAAAATACAAAAATTAGCTGCGCATAGTGGCACAGGTCTGTAATCATAGCTACTCCAGGGGGCTGAGGCAGGAGAATAGCTTGAACTGGGACCCGGAGGCGGAGGTTGCAGTGAACCGGGATCACGCCACTGCACTCCAGCCTGGGCTACAGAGCGTGACTCCTTATAAAAACAAAAAAAAAAAAAAAAAAAGAAAAGTAGGAAAAAGTACTCAGGAAACATTTAAGTGAGCATATAAATGAATTTAATTTGTAAACAATTTTAATTTATATATTTTTTCAGTTCTTAAAAAGACAAATTTAAAAAGTTTTTTAAAAGGCAGCATTAAAAAGACAAATGCAAAATAACTGACATGAAGAAAAAAGGCGGGAGCCACAGGAAGACATCATTAGTTAATACACCAGGAAACGGATGCAGACTGCCCCACTCAGTGAGATGGATGTCTGGGTAGGTAGACGTCAGTTTTCCCTTCTCTCCTCTCTTCCTCTCACTTGCAGAAGCCTCACAGTGCGTGGTGGGTCTGTTTATGCAACTTCTCACTGCCCTCACTTGTCAAACCTTGGTCTAAGGTCTACAGCTCCGAATGAGTCACAGGAGCTTGCCTCCTGCCTGCTCTGGGCCACCTCTGCCACTAGCTAGTTGACTCTCTGCTTTTCTTCTCTGCTTCTTGGGAGCACTGCAGGGCAGGCATCAAACAGCAACCCCACCTCAAAAAAAGCCCACAGCATCTTTTATTCAAGCAAACGTTATGTAAAAACCCAGTATATGTACACTAGAGGAGGAGGTAGAGGTGCTCTGGCAGAGTGGGGGTGGGGAGCCCAGCATTCTACACGAACCCAGCAATGTCACTATTTGTAGCACTTCAGCCCAGCACAGTACATGACAATAAATTAGCTAAGACAGATTCAACAAAGTTATTTCCTCAACAATTACATACTGGATGCCTCAGAAAATGACTGCTTAGCCGTATGCTCATTTCAAACAGTATTAGAAAAAGGAAATAAAATAGAATCAAATGCTGAGAACAAGGGAAGCTATTTGTGCTACATCTTCTGAAATACTCTATTTTTCTTGGGGATTTTAATCTGACCGTAGGCAGAAAGGTGATCATTAGGGTAAGATGGTATCTTCTTTTTTTAAATGCTCCATTACATTGTACATAGTAATAACTGGTACTCATATGCACACTATCCACGGAAGTGAAGGAGATTAAATGGGTGCTAGGCAGCATCAGCTTCTGTAAACTCAGACTCCCAGGAGAAGCCCAGGTCGTCCTAGCAGGAGCAAGAATTCAGGGCCAGAAGACCAAGCCACTTGCTGGCTGCAACAGCTGAGGCGAATCCCTCAGCCTTTGGGACCCTAAGTCTAGATGCAAAATGCGGGTAGTAATTCTAGTTCTGCCTTCTTCTTGGGCCGGGGTCGGGGTGGGAAGTTGGGACTCAGTCCCAAACGGAAGAGACTCATATTGAAGCAGAAGAATAGGATCTGGAGGCAGGGAACCTAAGGCTGTTTCACGCTAAACTTCCTAGAAGTAAATTGAAAGGAAAACCCTAACTTTCCACGCCTAAGTAACAAAAGAACCGGAGGCTACTCAGTTTGCAAATCCCCCCAACATTTTCTGAGCTGCAGAGGGGAAATTGGGTGTCGGCAACAAATTAGACTGATTGCAGGTCCAGTCTTCCCTTGCAACTTCACTCCAGCTTCTGAATAGTTGCTGTCCACAAGCAGGTCAGACTGAGTGCAGGCCGAGCCTTCGTTTGCTTGGAAGTATACGTTTGTAACTTCACCGTAGCCTCGGATTGGTTTTGCAACCAATCAGATGTTTGCACAGGAGTGTGGCCTTCGTAACTTCACGTCAGCCTCTGGTTGGCTGCTCTCTGCAATCAATCAAAGTGATTACAGGCTACCACTTCATTTACACGAGGGGAGGAGCATGAAGTGGCCAATGGGAAACGACTAGTGGGTATTTGGACCCCAGAGGCTTCTGCATCCGGGCCCTTGAGCGGCTGCTCTGCCTGCGCGTGCGCGGTGGCGTGTACTTTCGTTTTCAGTAAGTCCCTGCTTTTTGTTTCACAGCCTCATTCTTTCTTTGCTTTGCTGGGCGTGTTGTCCAGTTTTTTGTTCAAAATGCCAAGAACTTGGATAGTTTGCAGTCACGATCCCCTACCGGTGACAAAATCATGTAATGTATGAGGTTCTAAACTTCCAAACAAACACTGGCCAGGGGCGGGTGGCTCACACCTTGGGAGGTTGAGGTGGGCGGGTCACCTGAGGTCAGGAGTTCAACACCAGCCTCGACAACATGGAGAAACCCCGTCTCTACGAAAAATACAAAAATTAGCTGGGCGTGGTGGTGCCTGCCTGTAATCCCTGCTACTCTGGAGGCTCAGGCATGGGAATCGCTTGAACCCGGGAGGCAGAGGTTGCAGTGGGCCAAGATCAGGCCATTGTACTCCAGCCTGGGTGACCCAGTGAGAGTCTGTCACAAAATAAATAAAGTAAACACCGACTTTTATTATGTAAGTATTTAAAAAAAACTTATGGATGAGGCACGAAATCCTTTTGCAGTGGTCCATTGTGCACAGAAGATTGTCTTTGGTTCTCTGGGGAAGAAGAATGAGATGGATAGTCTGTGTATTCAAGAGGGGGAATAACCTAATGGGCACATGAGATAAATATATGCAAATGAATGTATGTAAATGCAATATAAACGGACAGTGGTAGCTGCCATTTGTTTGTTGAGCATCTTCTCCAGGCACTGAGACAGCCTTACTAAGTAGAAACAATTGTTCCCTTGCAAAAGAGGAAACTCGGGGGCATGGAATTTACAATAACTTGTAACAGGTTATGCAGCTTGCAGGAGTCAGAGACAGGACATAAACTCATGTTCATTTGGCTGGCTCTGAGGTCCATGCTCGAACCTATGCCTGTGCTGTCCAGAACCTCTTCTTTTTTTCCTCCTTTTTCTCCCACTCCTCTTCTCTTAGACTTCCTTTCCCTCCTCCTCTCCACTTTATTCCTCCTCCTTCTCTATACAGTCTCTTTTTCTCTCTCTCTCTCTTAGAGATATGCCTGTCTTGCATTTATAATTAAGCACAATTTTCATTATTAGCCAACTAGAAGTAAGGGTTTCCTACTAATTTGTAGGAATCGTATTTTAAAACGGAGATATTTTGGGTGTTACAGATTATAAACTGTCCTCTTTCTTTTCTTTTTTTTTTTTTTTTTTTGTTCTGAGACAGAGTCTTGCTTCAGGCTGGCGTGCAGTGGTACAATCTCGCCTCACTGAAACCTCTGCCTCCCAGGTTCCAGAGATTCTCCTGCCTCAACCTCCTGGGTAGGTGGGATTACAGGCATGCATGCATCACCATGCCCAGCTAATTTTTGTATCTTTGGTAGAGATGGGGTTTCACCATGTTGGCCAGGCTGGTCTTGAGCTCCTGACGTCAGGTAATCTGCCTGCCTCAGCCTTCTAAAGTGCTAAGATTACAGGTGTGAGCCACTGTGCCCGGTTCAAACTTTTCAGAAAGAAAATCTTAGAGAATGTGATGCTGGCTCTGACATCAAATCTGTACTTTAAAAATATGACTGGCTGAGTGGACTAAGCCTATTTCTTTCAATGTTATATTAAATCTCTGAAATATGGGGTTATTCATGTAATGAAAATCCTGTTATAGAAAAAGAAACCCTTTCAGTTGTAACTGAAAGTTCTTTATGTGACAGCAGTTAGGTTTGATATGGTCATTACTGAGAATTATTCAGAGCAATAGCTTGCTTTCCTTTTTTTTTTTGAGACGGAGTTTCACTCATCACCCAGGCTGGAGTGCAATGGTGTGATCTCAGCTCACTGCAACCTCTGCCTCCCAGGTTCAAGCGATTCTGCTGCCTCAGCCTCCCCAGTAGCTGGGGTTACAGGTGTGTGCCACCACACCCACCTAATTTTTGTATTTTTATTAGAGACGAGTTTTACCATGTTGGCCCCAGGCTGGTCTTGAACTCCTGAGCTCAGGTGATCCACCTGCCTCAGTGTCCCAAAATGCTGGGATTACAAGCGTGAGCCACTGCACCTCGCCAATAGCTTTCTTTTAACAAGGCAGGATGAACATGTTTTAATGCAGATATCCTCTCTTAATTAGTAAATCTAATCATGGCTTTATTCCTGGCCAGTATGATTGTCAGAGTTTACCTTTTCTTGATTACTATATAACTTAGAGTGGGGAATAAGGTACACAGTAAAGGTGAGGATTTTTAGCAAATTCGAAATATGAATCTCTGAGATTTCCCTGTGGGGGACAGGTTTATGTTGACATAAATTGATCTGCAAATTATATAACCAGAACTATCACATGTGGCAGATAGCTTTTTATGAACTAATATTACGTAAGCATAAAAGAGAGTCTAACTTTTCCAATCATCTTAGGAGTAAAAATACATATTAAAATAAGCACAAATTGAAGCAATGCACGGAAACTAATGTCCATCTCTTTTTTACACCTGAGGGCCTAGGATACATGGAGAGGTTCCTGTAGGGTCCTTTGCCCACACATTATAGAGTCATGTGGGATTTACCAAGGCCAGTTTTCTACGGGAGAGAGACAGTTAAGACAGTTCACTCATTCATTGTTACTTCATTTCTGTCTTTTGAAGATCGAGAACACATAGTGCCTGCATTTAAGTATCTGATAAAGCAATATAGACAGGGAATTTTCTTTATGAATTGCAGGATGGAAAGAAATTAACATTTGTTGAATGCCTCCTTTGTGCTAGGTACTTTCATATCCCCATTTAATTTTATTTAAAAAATTCTGTAGTATCAAGTTGAATTCTTCATACCATAAAAAATTAGGAAACCGAGGCCCTGAGAGGTTAAGGAGAGGACCCAGTGTATCTCAACTAGAGGTGATGGTGCTGGTGTTTGAACTTGGTCTCTGGACTCCCAGAACCTGGCTTTTTGCATTATCTTACTCTGCAGGAGATGAAAGTGCAGGAGTAACATTAAGCCACACCGTGCCCCACTTTCTAGTACAGTGTAGGCCTAGGGACCTGGCCATTCTGCTGTGGCTACTCCTGGAGTAAATGTATTCCAGTTGCCTTTCTCATTTCATGAGAGCGTTATAACATACAAATGTATACTATGTTAAGCAAAAATAAGAGGCAATACACATGAGTTTGAGAAATTGCTGATATTTTTAAGATTTAGGAAATTTAGGACTAGAACTCAAAAATTATTTCATTGCTTAAAACTTAATATGCTGTAAGAAATCTTGATCCAGATTCTTCTGGGTGAGCATCAAAAGAAATGCCTGATTATAATAAATCAACTTGAAATTGAATAAATCAACTTGAAATTGAAGCTTAATTTTCAGTATGTATACAGTTACTAATTAATATATACATTTCACAAATAGCACATTTGAAAAAATAGCACAAACCATGTAATTGTGATTTCTTAATATTTCAATGTGGAAAATTATTTTTCATGTTTCTTTTTTTGCAGTGATTTTCAAATATTCTGCATCATTTTAGTCTTAGTTATTGTATATGAATGAAGATCTTTTTTTTTTTTGAGGTAGGGTGCCACACTAGCACGCAGGCTGGAAAGCAATGTCGAGATCTCAGCTTACTGCAACCTCTGCTTCCTGAGCTAAAATGATCCTTCCACCTCAGTCTCCTGAGTATCTGGGACTACAGGTGTGAGTCACCACACCTGGCTGTTTTTTGTAGAAACGGGGTCTTACTATGTTGCCCAGGCTTGTCTTAAACTCCTGAGCTCAAGTCATCAACCCACCTTGGCCTCCCAAAATGCTGGGATTACAGATATAAGCCACCATGCCTGGCCAAGATCTTAACTTATGGATAAATTCTTAACTTTATCTGACAAAACTGGCTTGCCTGAATCCTCATTGGTGATGTTTAATGAGGGTTTACTATGTGTGCATATGCTCACTACGCACATGCTTTGTATGAGTTGTCTTTCTGAATCCTCCCCAACCTGTGATGTTTTTGGTGTAATTATGCTCATTTTACAGATGAGAAAGCCAAAAGGCTATCAGACTGGCAAAGAGGGGAGTGTGACATGGAACCCAGTATTTTGACTCTGAAGTCCATGTTCTTAAATGTGCTGTGTATCTATAACATTATTGTACAAGAAGTTAATACTCAAAAAATACTGCACATAAAAACATTACCCCAAAAAGGATAACAGTGGGAAATAGGCAAACATTCACTCTTACGTCTCATCCGTTCCCAGGGCAGTGTTGGCTCATGTTCTTTTTAACTCTTTGGCAATCTCCTTTCTGCCCCATGGATATTGTACAAAGACCTCCTCCAACTAGAATATTGCAGGGGTGGCATTCTTCACATTTGCCAAAGTGAAGTTTTCTATGAAGTAGATGCATGCTTTTTTTGGGAGAGACCATGATTTCTCCTGAAAAGGTGCCTTGTGGTGCCACTGGCAGGTGACTACATGGATTCTCTGTACCTCAGGTGTGCCCCACTGTAGGAGAGAAGCAAGGATGCGTCTGTCAACCAGGGAAGAGGAGGCGACAGCGGCACAGCCTCTGGAAAAGTGTTGCTGATAGCATATGGTGTAGAGAAGGGCAGGTTTGGGGAATATCAGGAGTAGAGGGAAGGAAATAGGCTATCACATTTCTGGGGAAGCAAAATGAGCCGCAGGGCTGACAGCCTTTGGCAGCAGGAAATTGGACATTATTTCTGAAGAGAACTTCCTGTTCTAATGGGTAAACGTATCCACTTCTCACATTTCCCCGCTTGTACTAGGGGCTTCCTAAGAAAGAAATACTTTTTTTTTTTTCCTTTTTTGAGACAGAGTTACTGTTGCCCAGGCTAGAGTACAGTGGTGCGATCTCGGCTCCCTGCAACCTCCACCCCCCGGGTTCGAGTGATTCTCCTGCCTCAGCCTCCTATGTAGCTGGGACTACAGGCATGTGCCATCACACCTCACTAATTTTTGTATTTTTAGTAGAGACAGGGTTTTACCATGTTGGCCAGGCTGGTCTAGAACTCCAGACCTCAGGTAGTCTGCCCACCTTGGCCTCCGAAGCTGGGGATTACAGGCCTGAGCCACCACGCCTGGCCAGAAATACTCTTGTGTGTGACTCCCTGTCTTTCCATTTGGTCAGGGGTCTGTGGTAGAAGTGACTCCCCAGGAAGTTTTTTTGGGGAACTCACAGGACCGAAGTGGGGATTATCTTTGGTGGGCTGAATGTTCTCCCTTCTCTCCCCACTTCTCACCCCCACCCCATTGATTTGTGCTTTTGCTGACCACCAATTTTATTGAGCATTGACTTTCAGGGCTGAATTGGGTCTTTCAGAGTTCACAAACATGACCCACCTCACCAACCTCACCACCTGCAAACTTTCTGGAAATTTCCAGGCAAGTGGCTGATCCAAAGCAGGGAGTGTAGTACAAAGGCAAGAGGGAAGCACAAGGCATCATGTTTCATGTATTAAAACCAACTCCTGGCCAGGTGGCTCATGCCTGTAATCCCAGCACTTTGGGAGGCCGAGGCAGGTGAATCACAAGGTCAGGAGTTCGAGACCAGCCTGGTTAATATGGTGAAACACCGTTCCTACTAAAAATACAAAAATTAGCCAGGCATGGTGGTGGGTGCCTGTAGTCTCAGCTCTTCAGGAGACTGAGGCAAGAGAATTGCTTGAACCTGGGAGGCGGAAGTTGTAGTGAGCTGAGATTGTGCCACTGCACTCCAGCCCGGGCAACAGAGTGAGACTCCATCTCAAAAAAAAACTCCAAAAACCAAAAATTAAAAAACCAACTCCTTGGCCAGATGTGGTGGCTCATGCCTGTAATCCCAATGCTTTGGGAGGCTGAGGAGGCGGATCAGCTGAGGTCAGGAGTTCAAGATCAGCCTTGCCAACAAGGCGAAACCCTGGCTCTACCAAAAATACAAAAAAAAAAAAAAATGAAAATTCACCAGAATGGTGGTGGGTGCGCCTGTAATCGCAGCTACTCTGGAGGCTGAGGCAGGAGAATCACTTGAACTCAGGAGGTGGAGGTTGCAATGAGCCGAGATGGCGCCACTGCATTCCAGACTGGGTGACAGAGTGAGACTTCTTCTCAATAAAAACAAACAAACAAACAAAAACCTAAGCTCCTTGAAATCACATTTAAATATTAAGATATTTTTATATAACGACAAAATTTGCTTTTTAGATGGAATAGGGAACCTCATCTATTCTTTGCAAACATATTTTATTAACGTCGTTCTTCTTCTTTGTTTTAAACCGTTTCTCATCAGTCTTTCATACAGACAGATGGCCTCAGTTATGTACAGTAGCTTCTAGCCTCTGTGTTGCTATGCAACAAAATGCATCCTATCTGCGTCCTTTCTCTGTTGTATCCCGTTTCCGTTCAGCAACTGAAAATAACTAGCCAAGTGCTTCAACATGCTACTTCCTCCTTTCTACAGAGTTGAATACCTATCAAGTATCTTCCTGGGCTTCCTATCTCTTCCTGTTACAGTCTTGAAAAAATGTGTTTGCTCCAATTTGATTTTCCTCATCACTTCCTATTTACATCAACCCACTCAGAGCTAAGGCAGGGAAAACATACATCAGTGAGTCATGCAGCTGTTGGCCCATAGGAAAAAGAAATGTGTCAGCCAATTGAGTGATGTTCGAAGCTCAGATTTTTTTTTTATTGTTGTCAGATGTGGGGTTCCTGTTTTTTGCTTTTTATCATGGCTTTGTTTCTCAATAGATACTAGAATGTACAAAAAAATTAAACATAAAAGTAACTTTTCTCATTTTGGGGTTTAAGAAAGAATCTTAACAAATCTTGCCAAATAAGAGGCAAGCAGAGGGCATGTAAGTGTCCTGCATTTTGAAGACAGAAGCTTGGAATTTAAAGATAAAAAGACCCTCCAAAAACGGAAACAAAAATATGTCTTTTAAAAGACTGTATGTCATGTTGGAGTTTTTTCTCTCTCTCTTGTTTAATCTTCAGGACATTAGACTCATTTATAGATTCTTCCAAAACTCATTTCATGCCCCTTTAATTTATGTCATTTTTCTTATCCCTAGTGGTCACAAATCTCAAATAATTAGACTAAGGTCGCCTCAACTAAGAAACCACTGGATGTGGAATGGGGGAGATGTAACGTTGAGGTCAGAGTGGTTGGGGAAAATATGTTATTGCTCCTTGCTCTTCAGTGATTCCAAATTCCAATTTCTGAAGAAAAATCTAATGTCAAGTGGAAAAGCAAGCATGTATTTGAAAATCCAAAGAATCTATGTGATTCACATTGATGTTACTTTTCTTGATTTAAAAAATGAAGGTGCTGGAACATCGCATGATTTGAAATGAAGTATAAATCACTGAGTAGAATTCTGATGCTGTGCAATTACTATAAACTCAACGAAAAGTTTCAGTTGCCTTACATTTATGTGAAATTGTGTGGAATGTTCTCTTTAGAGGTGGGCACATTTGTCTTCTTTCCTCGGATATTTTGATTTCTCAGTCAAGTGTTCTCTGTGGAGCTGTAAATTCTCTTTCACAGTGGCTGGGCTGGATGCATTTTCCTTCCATGGTTAGTGGTTTCGCGCCTGATTTTGCTAAACTTGTGTTGGTCTTGTCCTGACAGCATACTCCAATGAGGAGCAGAGGTCCCTGTGGCCAGCTCCCCTACCACACTGTTTCTCTGGAAACTCAGCACTGGGAATTGTTGTTGCAAGACCAGAAGAGAAGTGAAGTAATGTTGGGGATCCGGGTTTCGTGGCACTACTCGTTTGAGGTTATTGTGGTCTCTTGATACTGACAGGACCTTATCAGTACACAATGCCACAACGCCGTAGTACCCTTTGAGTACTCTGACTATATTCTGTGTGTAAGCCAAAACAGAGTCAGGCAGCAATGTCAGACTGAATCAATGGCGGCCATGCTTTGGGATAGAACTATGTATGTGCCTTTGGCTTAGATGGTCATGGCTGTCTGTGTTTATGGGGGGATTCTGAAGTTACTTTTTAGGCAGGTGCTGGTGTTATTTGGTCATTTTAAAAAAAGTAGATGGAAGATTAGTAATGTGGATGTGTTAAATTTATAGATACGTATTATGTGTTTGTGTATATATGTATGTATATATGTGTGTATGTGTGTTATATATATATATATATGGAAAAATAGATACTAAAAATTATAAAAAACCCTTAAAACAATTTTAGGTCATTTCTTCAACATGTGTATTAAATACTTCTTTACATTTCATATTTATCTGTGATTTTAAGAAAGTTAGGTAAAATAACTCTTTTCTACTAGATATTTAAAATATTTTGCTGTGTGTGGTGGCTCATGCCTGTAATCCCAGCATTTTGGGAGGCCAAGGTGGGTGGATTGCTTAAGCCCAGGAGTTTGAGACCAGCCTGGGCAACATAGTGAGATCTTGTCTCTAAAAAAAAAAAAAAAGTACAAAAATTAGCTGGACGTGGCAGCACATGCCTGTAGTTCACTACTTGGGAGGCTGAGGTGGGAGGATCACCTGAGCCCGAGAGGTAGAGGCTGTAGTCAGCCATATTTGTGCCACTGCATTCCAGCCTGGGTGACAGAGTGAGATTCTGTCTCAAATACATATATATTTATGTTTAAAGAGTTGTAGTATTGTAAATTCATCAGATCTCCAGATCTTTTTTTAATCTTGTATTTTAGAGAGGCTCCTGTCCTCTGATTTATATCATACTCAGGAAAAATAAATAATAGATTCAAACAAAAAAGAAACTCATTTTTTGAACTTTATTCTGTTTTGCAAGCTCAGAAACATTCAGTTCACCCTTCATTTCCTGTAAAATGTTTCATCATATCACTTTAAACCATGAGTCTTCAAAATTCCTTTCCATCTTGAACGTGGTGTGTATTCTAAGCTAGATAGTGAGGCCACAGAGGACAAGTCACATTATCTCCCTCAAACCAAAGGCAACATCCAGGGCATGTGAGGGGAGCAGCCAGGAGCAGGAATGTATTGACTTGGGGTAAAGCAACCTAAACAGTGTTGACCTTTGAACACAGCAGTGGTGACCTGGTATCGTGGTTCAGCTCCGAAATCCGTGGAAGCTGGCATAGAAGTTAATGTCAGGGAGAATCTTTTTTTTTTTTTTTCCCATTCAAATAAACTTTGTTATTCCGTTAATACTAGAGTAAATCATATTCATCATAGAAAAAATTTTAAAAAGCAATAGGGTGGCAAACATACCTCGTACATTGTGGGAAAGAATCACCATTTACATTGTGGTGTATTTTATTCCCTCTCATTTTCCCTCCTTTGGATTATGATTGGTTTTCTAGCTGTCTCCCATACTTATGAATGGTTTCTCATGTCATTAAATGCTTTAAATTCTGATGGCTAATAACTGCATATTTATTCCATACATAAATAACTTTGGTTATTTGTCCAAAGGATAACTTCTTTTAACTTTTAAAAATAGTTGCAAATTTTGTTATGAAATAATGCAAAATTTTGAGCAAGGCATGCTTTGTATTAGGTGTCTACCTACTTCTTTCTAATATCTCCTCTTTTACTGACATACAACACAAATAATACCTTCATGGGTAGCCTCTGCATGTTGACCTCTTCCAGAACCATGTGAAATGAAAATCAAGCTTTTCTCCTGAACTCATCTGAGCCTTTGATTTTAGGAATTTCCTCAGAAAGCCTACTCTTTCCTGGATATTTGCATTTCAAAAAAGATACTGAAAATGTGGAGAAGTGAATTTCTCATTGAATTTCATTTAGTGTGTCCTCAGCATATGTGTTGCATCCATTGGAGGAAATATACTACTCTGTCAATATTTGTAGGCTGTAATTATTTCCCAATTATTTCGTAATTTTGAGGAGTGTCTCCCTGGTAATGTTGTCAGTTCCTTTAGTGAATGTCCTGGGGGGAAACCTTTTTTCAGTCCTGCTTAAAGCTTAGCACAATTCTTGGTGTACTGAAAATATTAATGATGATGATACTTTTAAGAGAAGCTTACTTAATTTTAATGGTTAGTAGGAATCTTAAATCTGAGATCAAAGAATATAGTTGTAGCAATGAAGGAATGATTCTTCTGGCAATACTCCCCAGGCAGAAGTCACTAGAGGCTGATATGAGGCAAATTTGCCTATTGAACCAGAGGTTTAGTGGTATGGAGCAGAATGATTAGGCTTAAGTTTGGGGTTAGAACATTTTGAGTACATTAGGTAAATTTTGAGATAATGGACCTCAGAGTGATAATGTTGTCAGAATTTCTAATTATCTTGGTGTTCTTTTCTGTTGAACCATGCCCAACCAAGCAGATAATCCTGGTCATCAGAATTATACTTCCATGAATGGAAGATGAATAATTTTCTCTTTTAACTAACAGAGATAGGATTAAGCCCTGGGGTTACATGCCTTTGCCACCACTGTTCCTCCCTCTAAAATATTCTTGGTCTCTTCTTCTGACAAATTCTGAGTCATCCTACGAGATCTAATTCAAATATTTTTTTAAACACTTACTGATGCCCCTATGGCTTCCTCTGTATACCCCGAGACTTTTTCTTTAGTGCTTTCATAGCATTCTTACTGTGAAATATCTAGATCATTAGAGATCATAAATATGTGAATCGTTGGCTATTTATGATCTCTAATGATCACATTGTAGCCATTATACTGGCACTGAATGCCCTTGCAGCCCCACTCAGCAATGAATTGGGCAAGCATACGGGCCATTTTCTATTTTGCTTTGCATTTCAGACATTCAGTCACAATCCATTGTTCATAGTAAGTACACAACACATTTTATCAAGTGAATGAATGATGTTTCACAAGTTGTGTTGCAAGTTATTGACATTGCCAATAAAACCAAGAACAATGATAGGTTTTATCATGTTGTCTTTCTTTGGCTATCTTGACCAAAATACATAAACAAAATGAGGTTTTTAGCCTCAGCCTGTGACATCTACAAGGCTCTGGTTTTCTTGATTTCCATTCTTTGCCTTAGATTATACCTCTTAAACCATAGGGGTTCATTTTCTGGGTTCCTGAACATACTGAGCACATTTCCTGTCACAGAGGCCTTTTCTCTTTTGGTTTTCTCTACCTGGAATAATTCTCCTCCAGTTATTTGTATAACTCAATTCATCACTTCATTGTGTCTCATATCCTCAAAGACCACCCTATTTAAAAGGGCAAACTTCTCCACTCCATTACTCTACCCTGATTTATAACACTTAACACTATTTCACATTATGATACACATTTTAAAATTTATGTATATATTGTTGGCATGGGCTTTGTTTTGTTCATTGTTCTATCCCTAGCAATGTCGTAAACGTGATTCAATGGAAGAAGAATGGACTTTTCAACAAATAGTGCTGAAGCAATTGGACATCCAAAGGCAAATAAATGAACCTCAAAATAAGCCTCAAAAATCAACTCAAAATAGATCATGCAAAATAGAACATACAAATCTGTCTAACTCTCAGAAGAGACATAGATAAAATATTTGGATCTTAGGGGTAGGCAAATAATTCATAGACATAAAACCGAAAGAACAATTAATGCAAGGAAAAATTGACAAATGGGACCTCATCAAAGTTAAAAACTTTTGCTTTGTGAAAGATCCCACGAAGAGGATGAAGAGATAAGATATGGATTGGGAGAAAATATTTGCGACTCATCTGTCTGACAAGTGCCTTTTATCTATTCCAGACTATGGAAGAAACTCTGAAAATAGTACAAACACCTTGAACAATACAATTAGAAAATGAACAAAAGATGTGAATAGACATTTCATTGAAGAAGATACACAGATGGCAGGTAAAAAGGCGTTTAACACCATTAAACGCCTACCTTAGTGAAATGCAAATTAAAATCACAATGAAATATCATTACACAATTATTAAAGATAAAATATAGTGATTACACCAAATACTGATGAGGATGAGGAGAGGATGAAGAGAAACTGATCGTTTATACATTGCTGCTGGGAATGTTAAATGGTGCATCCAATCTGGTATTCATAAATAGTTTGGTAGTTTTCTGAAACAAACAAACAAACAAACAAACATGCACTTATATAACCTAGCAATTACACTCTTGGACATTTATCCCTGAGAAATGAAAAATTATGTTCATACAATAACCTGCATGTAAATGTTTATAACAATTTTATTCGCAGTAGCCCCAAAAACACTCAAGTGTGTTTTTGTTTGTTTCTTTGTTTGTTTCTTTGTTTTTTTGGAGACAAGGTTCTCACTCTGTTGTTCAGGCTAGAGTGCAGTGGCACAATCGTAGCTCATTGCAGCATCGACCTCCCACCCCAGCCTCTCGGGTAGCTGGGACTACAGGTGTGTGCTACCATGCCCAGCTAATTTAAAAAAACATTTTTGTTAGAGACAGGGCCTCACTGTATTGTCCAGGCTGGTGTTAAACTTCTGCGCTCAACCAGTTCTCCCACTTTGGCCCCTCAAAGTGTTGGGATTACAGGTGTGAGCCACCGCACTTGGCAAGTTCTATATCTGGATGATGGTAGTGATGACACAAATTTACACGTGATAAAATTGCATGTAACTATTCACACGCACATACACAAGTGAGTGCATGTAAAAGTGGTAAAACCAGAATGAACTGTGAGTTTTAATTTCCTGGTTTTGGTATTGTTATTTTAGATATATGAGATGTGACCATTAGGGAAAACGGAGTGAACAGTACATGGAAGCTCCTACATTTTTTGCAACTTCTCATGAATCCAAAATCATTTCAAAATGCTGTTAAACCTTCTTATCCACACACAGTTTGTTTCATATGCAAATATATTATCTTGGAAACAGGTGTGAGGCACTCTTTGAACCCTTCCAAGTATTTACCCAAAATGAAACTCTCTATCTATTGAGCATTAACTCCCCTTCCCATCTCCCTCCAGCTCCTGGCAACTACCATTCTACTTTCTGTCTCTATGATTTTGACCTCAGTAGATACCTCACAGAAGCGGCATCGTATGGTGTTTGTTCTTTTGTCTGACAGTGTTTCTTGTATTGAACTATGTGGGGTATAAAAGAAGCATGTAATTCCTCTTTGAGATAATACTTTAGAATTAAATCCCAAGAATAAGGAATTCCTCATATCCTGACTTTTCTATAATCTGAGTTTGAATCCTAAAGCTCTGACCTATTGATACAGAGATAGCCTGGAATAAATACTCAAACTGAAAATAAACATGCTGTAAGAATTGTTTTCACTCAGTATTATTTGAAGAGGAAAAGTACCTATTAGACCTTTGGTTTTCCATATCCTGAATTAGACCCTTCAAAGGGTGGAAATTCAAATAACAGAAAACACCAGCCCCTTTCCTTAAACAAGATGGATGTTCTGTCTTCAAAAGGAAGAATCTTGGGTCAAATAACCTTCCAATCTCTATGAGAAGAGGACTGTAGCGTGTATCAAAGAGTATTATTTCTAATTTAGGGATGATGAACTGAAAACAGAGGAATTTGCTTATCAATGAGTTGAAAACATTTTGTTTTAAAGAATAGAGATAGAGTCTCCCTAATGTTGCCCAGGCTGGCCTCCAACTCCTTGCCTCAAGTGATCCTCCTGCCACAGCCTCCCAAAGTGTTGGGATTACAGGCATGAGTCACTGTGCCTGGTCTAATTAGTTTTTAAAGGTGTTACAGAGACCTAGAGGATAAGCACATTTTTGCAAAATAGGAGCTGTCTTTATAAGAAAGAGAAAATTTCCTAATTGCACTAATTTTCCAAATCTGCTGCAACAAATTACCACAACTGGGAGGCTTAAGACAACAGAAATGTATTCTCTCACAGTTCTGGAAACCAGAAGTTTGAAATCAAGGTGTTAGCTGTGCTTTGCTCCCTCAGAAGTTTCTGACGAATAAAACCCATCCCGTGTGCCTGTGCTAGCTTCCGGTGGTTCCCAGCAATCCTTGGTGTTCTTCTCTCTGTGTCTTGTCTCCTTTGAGGGCTCCAGTCATTGGATTAGGGCCCACCTTAAACCCACATGACTCACATTTTGTTTTGAGATGGAGTTTTGTTCTTGTTGCCCAGGCTGGAGTGTAATGGCGCAATCTCGGCTCACTGCAACCTCATTTCCTGCGTTCAAGCGATTCTCCTGCCTCAGCCTCCCAAGTAGCTGGGATTACAGGCGCACACCACCATACCCAGCTAATTTTTTTGTATTTAGGCAGAGACAAGGTTTCTCCATTTTGGTCAGGCCGGTCTCAAACTCCTGACCTCAGGTGATCCACCCACCTGGGTCTTTTAAAGTGCTGGGATTACAGGCCTGAGCTACCATGCTCGGCCCATATGATCTCATTTTAAACTTAATGACATCTGCAGTTACCCTATTTTCAAATACGACCATATTCTGAGGTACCAGAGCTTAAGACTTGAATATATATTTTTTTGAGGAACAATTTAACACACAATGGCTGTCATTGTTTTCTTTAGAAAAATAATAAAGGACCAGAGCTTGTAGCATCCTTGAGGCAATAAAGGTCTATTTGCTGAGCTCAGTTATCTTAGAAAAGATGCATGTCTGTCCACATGGAAAGTATTGGTGGCCACTTGCTGGTTTTGGGGAACAGAAAGGAAGATAATAGTCAACATCCCATCCTTGGGAAGGAAGGAAAGCATCTATATTGTCAGGATTCTTTCCAGTTATCTCTGCTACAATACCTTTTACCCAGTTCACATAGCCTGTGAGTAACAGTGTCAAAGGACTCAGCACTTCTGTGATTCAAATTCAGCAGCTTCCACTGGACCAAAGGTCAGTTTCTTCCTTTGTAGACCGATGTGTGGATGTGACCATCCAGCCAGTGTCACTGGTTACCTTGTTTTAGAGCCAATATAGGCGTTCCATTTTAAGCAAACATCATTGGTAAAGTAAAAAACAAATAGGGATAAAACATGTCTTATACCATGGTGCTTTTAACTAGGGCAGGAAATCAAATCAAGAGCCCACAGCACATTCCTTCTGGAAAATCTGCTAAAGGAAGGAAGTTCCCTGAGGGATTTTTAATCCTCCTGCACAGGACTTTGTTTTGAGAGGGTCATTCAGAAAAAAAAAAATCTGTACAAAATGCCCTACAGGGCACTCATGACACGCTTGGGGAAAATTTGTAATGCTGCATCATTGTGCTAGAAAATATAGGATCCTCTGTCCTTGTTGAATAAGAAAAGTCGCATTAAGAAATAGCAGGCATGCTCAGTTTCAGGATTATTAGAAGGAGTTAGTAGTGGTAAGGAATAATGTAATTCAAAAGCTCTGAGCATGGGATCACCTCTCCTTCCAACCAAAAAAAAAAAAAAGGAAAAATAGGTTGGAGCAGGGCAATAGGTTTTTTCTTTTTCTTTTTGTTTTGAGACAGTATCACTCTGTTGCTCAGGCTGGAGTGCAATGGTGTAATCTTGGCTCACTGCAACCTCTGCCTCCTGGGTTCAAGCAATTCTTATGCCTGTCAGCCTCCTAAGTAACTGGGATTATAGGTGCATGCCACCACACCTGGCTAATTTTGGTATTTTTAGTAGAGATAGGGTTTTGCCATGTTGGCCAGGCTGATCTTGAACTTGTGATCTCAAGTGATAAGCCCACCTTGGCCCCCCAAAGTGCTGGTATTATAGATGAGAGCCACCGAGCCAGGGCAAGGTATTTTTGTTTTGTTTTTGGTATTGTGTTTTTCAGAACAATTTCTTTCTTATTATCTTTTAGGAACCCAAGAGGTTGGGTCCCTGCTGGCTTTCCTGTTGGTACTTAGTGGCCTGTGCAATGAATGCATTACTCTCATTAAAGGAAAAAAGATGGAATGAACAGCTCTGTGAGGTTATGAGACAGGAAAATTAGAGATGCCGCTAAAAGCCGACATTCTTAGCCCAAAGGAATAGGTTCTGAAGGTTGTTTCAGGTGGTGAATACGAGGTGTTGATGAAATGGGGCCTTGGTTCTGTTCCCACCATCAGTCTCATTCCTGCTCTGGGGCGTGGCATCGGCTATTCTTGCCTTTCCATACCATCAATCATTCTGCAAATGTTTTCAAGTGATCACCGGGCGCACAGCTAGATGGTGCGGTGACATATGACAGAGGTATGGCAGCCTGCTTTTCTAGAAACCTTAGTTGGCCGTGTGTATGACTTCGTGGAAGCACAAATAGTGTGTAACAATTTCCAGTATTAAAAGTCTGCCCAAAATGGATGGAGCATTTTCTGTACGGAATCTCTTAATTTCTTTTTTTTTTTTTCTTTTTTGAGACAGGGTCCTCACTTCATCACTCAGGCTGGAGTGTAGTGGCACAATCTCAGCTCACTGCAGCCTCTGCCTCCTGGGCTTGAGCTGTCCTCCTCCTCAGCCTCCTGTGTAGCTGGGACTACAGGCGTGTGCCAGCACACCTGGCTAATTTTTGTATTTTTTGTAGAGATGGGGTTTCACCATGTTGCTCAGACTGGTCTTGAATTCAGCTCAAATGATCCAAGTGCTGGATTACAGGTGTGAGTCACCAGTCCTGGCTTAAGCATCTCATTTCTAAAATTCACCCTTCAATGAGTGCCAGGTAGGGTCTATTTTTCTGTAAGAAAGAAAATAAAAAATATGAATAATAAATTATACTTGCTCTTGAATATAGGCAGTGCTTCCCTCTTAGTTTGGAGAGAGGAGGAGAATGTACAGAAAGAAACTCCATATAAAAGCTCAGCAGGCTGGGTATACCTTGCTCACCAAAGAGATTCTGACCTAACTCCTCCTCCTCCAAGGTGACTACCCTTAGAATCACTCATTGTCATTTAGCATCACCATAATTCATGGGGATTTGTTGAATCCTTTTCTGTTATCGGGGAAAAAAAAATATTGAGATCATATACCCGTTGCAGTCCACAATCCTTCTAAGAGAACAGAATTCTGACCATTTCCATACCTGGGATTGGCTTTGAGTCCTAGTAGGGTGAAGCATTGCATTTACCTGATAAAGATATATTTTCATACAATTGCATAATAACAATACAAATAATAAAACACTTTTGTTTTCCAACTAGGCCTTTTCTAAACAGAGACACCTTTCTAGACTGAACATTCACTTCACCAGTGATTGATCAAAGTTGTCTTCAGGTAGAATTGTGCATGAAGAAGCCACAGGCTCCTGCCCTGGCCCTCAACTTTCTCTTGTACCCTGGAAAGCATTTCTCCTCTCTCTCTCTTCTCTGCTAAATATTTCTTTTTTTCTTCTCTCTCTCTCTTTCTTTCTCCCTTCTCTCCCTCCCTCCTTTCTTTTCTTTCTTTCCTTCTTTTCTTTCTTTCTTTCTCTCTCTCTTTCTTTTCTTTTCCTTTTTCTTTCTTTCTTTCTTTTTTTCTTTCTTTCTTTTTCTTTCTTTCTTTCTCTCTCTCTCTTTCCCTCCTTCCTTCCTTCCTTCCTTCCCTCCCTCCCTCCCTCCCTCCTTCCTTCCTTCCTTCCTTCTTTCCTTCCTTCCTTCCTTCCCTTCCTCCCTCCCTCCCTCCCTCCCTCCTTCCTTCCCTTCCTCCCTCCCTCCCTCCCTCCCTCCCTCCTTCCTTCCTTCCCTCCCTCCCTCCCTCCCTCCTTCCTTCCT
>CAUYLG010008067.1:0-14601 GCA_963573385.1 Cacajao melanocephalus | reverse complement strand
ATAATATATACTATATATTAAAAAAATATATATAATATATATATTATATATTATATAAATTATATATAAAAATATATTATATATTATATATCCTATAATATATATAATATATAATATATATATAATATAGATAATATATAATAAATTGCTATATAATATATGTAAAATATAATATATATTTATATATAAAATATATTAATATATATTATATAATATATAAAAAATATATATAATATAATATATAAATATATATTATATATACACACACACATATATATATATTCCACTATATACAGAGATTGCTTTGTGAAATAAACTTTTAATTTGATTTTTTATTTGTTTCTTTCATAATATAAATGTTTTCATGAACAGATATTTGGAGCAGGACACAGCATTATTTGCAAATTTAAGATTGAAGCTGTTTTTTTTCAGTTATTTTTTCTTTTCTAAAATTTTTTTAGTATTTTTTCTTGTTATACAATGATTTACTCAACATTTTTTTTTCTGTTTCAATGGTCTCAAACAAATGATTTACATTTGTTACGCTCAGTGAGAAGATATATTCTCTACCATTTCTGAAATTCTTTTTTATGCACATATGAGAGTATTTGAAAGCATTTAAACTCTGCTTTAGTGAGTACCTTTATTCAGATAAAATATCAGAGCTTTTTTTCAACTTTTCAATGATAAATCTTTAAGAAATATTATTCCAGGATAAGTAATTTCTAAAAGAGTATTTTTATGCTCTAACCGTTTGAAAGTCTTCGGTTGTGTCTACTTGCATGAATACCAGCGTTCTAATGAAAACTCTAATGTAGTAATATTTTATATTAAGGAAAAGACCTCAACAAGATCAACTCCTTAGTTCATAGATTTAGTTTAACAATAGTTTCTTGGGCTCCTACTATGTGCCCAACATAACATTGGGAACTGAAGTCAAAATGGAATCAAGGAGGTAATGTCGGGACCTGGAAGACATTTATTTTATTAAGTTTTCTAGATGTTGATTTGCTTAATGAAAATACTCTATTTTGCTAATTTCCAACAGTAGGATACCATTGTCATCTTCAATTAAGCCTGTATTTCTCATGTATTCTTTCCAGTGCTTTTGATGGTAGGAATAATGTAAATTTTTAAAAAGTAAAGAAAAAAGACGTGATACAGATATCAATTGAAGTCACCTTGTATGTAAGATTTTTAAGGAAAGAGTTCCCAGTATTCTGTGAGAATCTCAGCAGTTGGTCAAAATTTTAGCAAATTCCTATAAAGCTACATTTTAACACTCATTTTTCACTCTAAGTTCCAGTTTTCCCTGAACTTTCAATTTAATGAACATTTTATCTTGTAGGTTTTTTTTTTAATATTTAACAAATTATAAATATAGAACTTGGCCCCCTTTCCTAGCTTTCTTCCCAAATAGCTCTCACAGGAAACTTTTGTTTATAGCAGACTTTAGTCAACATTTTAGAATAATAGAGGGGTTTTCTAACTCAGAGGCATAAACAGCATACCATTAAGTATTAAATATCCTGTTCTTTAAAATCCTCTATCTTGGTTAATTGGCTTCCTACATAGGCTCCAGCCACCCCTCCAGCCTTCTTTGTTTCCCTTTCTCTTTCCCTCTTGTCTCTCTTTTCTGTAGTCCTCTCAAATCTGCCTGTTTGCCTGCAGAGATGGTTGTCTCACTTCCCTAGCCAATCCTTAATCTCAAGGTCTTATCTTTATATGTAATAGGTTTTAAAAATAATTCTTACTTAAAGACAAATTTTCTTCCTAAGAAGGACATTAGTGACAAATGTTAAAATAACAGTCTTTTTTCCTTGCTTTATGTAAATCTTGATAAATTAAAATATCTCTCTGTCAAAAAAAAATTTCCTTTTTTGTCATTTCCAAAGTTGAAACCTCTGGCACACAGAATGCCAGGTGTAAGCCAATAGAGCATGGTGGAAACCATGAAAAAGAACAAGTGGAACATATAAATATTTTTAGTTTTTAAATTGGGAAAACATGACGATATTCTTGGTATAGGCTACCTTAGGTCATTGGCAAATAAATGATAATTCTAGTCCCAAAAGTTAGTATAAGAAGGATAATTATTTGAATTTATGTACTTTTTGTATCTCTGAACAGAAGGTCCCAGGATTATGAATCAATATATGGCAATATAAATTACCTAAACTCACTTTTCCCTTTCCAAAACAGACCAGCTCAGCCACCCTAAATGAAACCTTGGTTCCTTACTTTTAGAAACAAGAACATGATGAGATGAATAGATTTTTATGAAGTAGGTATTATTTTGCATTATGTAAGCAGTAATTTTAAAGAATATAAACAATTGTGCTATTTTATAATCATCAAAAGCTTGTTTTGTAGGGGTCTGAAGTTTTAACACATGCAAGAATGTTTGTGCAGTTATTAGTTTGCTAAAAGAGTGATTTAGCAAGCATTGTTTCTCTTCAATAGATTTACATAAAAATATGAAAAAAACCCCTTCCACAATCTCATGAAAGCTTCTCTCTCTCATCTTTTTCTCTCTCCTTTTTCCTCTTTCTCTTCCTAAATAAATCACTTTCTGAAAAAAAGAAAAAGAAAAAACATGTAGTGACAAACCTTTAGAATTCCACTTACAGTGAGTCTGCTGGTGATGAATTCAGTTTTGTGACTGAAAATGTTCTTATTTTACTTTCATTTTTGAAAGACATTTTTGCAGTGAATGTAATTCTAGACTTTAAGTTACTTCATTTCACAAGTTTAAAAATACCATTCCAATATTTCTGGCCCTCATTGTTTCTATTGAGAAGTTATCTGTCAGTCTTGTTATGGCTCTGTAATTTTCTTTTTATCTGTGGCTTTTTTTCTTTAATAGGCCTTCTTGAATCCATAGCTTAATGCTTTTCATCAGTTTTAAATAGTTCTAGTATATTTTCTGCAGATATTGCTTTTTACATTATCTTTCTTCTTTCTTTCTGTGACTCCACGTATATTAAAGCTTTTCAGTGTTCTCTTTAGTTCTTATTCTGTTACATTTTTAAATCTTTTCATATCTCTATACTTTAGTTCTTATTTTCTTCTGATTTTTTTCCAGTTTATTCTTTCTTTAATGTAATCTACTCTGCTTTTAAATCCATTTGTTAAGATCTTATTTTTGGTTATTATAATTCATCTTACTTTTAGAATTTTCATGTAGTTCTTTTTTATAATTCCCAGTTCTTTACCTATATTCTATATAGTTTCTTTTATCTTCTTGAATTATATTACAGTTGCTGAGTAGCAACTATTCTATTTGGAGCCACTGTAGGTTTTGTTCTATTGTCTGTTGTTTCTGCTGTTTATTTTAATGTTGTCTTATCCTATAATTTGCCTGGTTATTTTTGAGTATGTGCAGAAAATTGTATTTGCAAAATTGTTGGGGGAAATAATTTTGAGTTTTAGAATGATAAGATCTTTTTACATACAGGCTCTACATTTGCTTCCACCAGGCAACAGGAATTATCTCAATAATTGAAATTTAGATTACAATCTTTTTAAAGATCATTCTTCTTCTGGATTATCCCTTCCCAAAAGGGGTAGTTCTTCAGGATACTAATCCAAAGAAAGGTGGCTTTACCAAGGCTCTTCTCTCCTTTGACATATCTTGGACTCTGTCAGTGCCTCATCCCCAAAAGGTTACTCAGTCTTTAAGCCTGTTAACTTTACCTTCCAAGGTTAGTAAATATTCCCAGGATTATAAACAAGCCAAAGTGCCTGAATCATTTCTTAGAGTTTCTGACCCTTCCTAATCCTAGCTTAGTAATTCTTACTATTTTATTTTTCAGTTCTCCAATGCCTTCAAGAAGGAGGGGATTTGTTTCTAATTACCTCTTCTGCTATCACCAGAAGTGAAAGCCCACCGGTGTTAGTCTATTTTATGCACACACACACACACACACACACACACACACACACACACAAACACACATACATACAGATAAAACAGCTTAACATATAAGGCAAATACCCCTGTAACTGTCACCTATGTCAAGAAATAGAACTTTGTTAGTCATCTCAGAAGCAGGGCTGATACATCCATTAGGCCTAGTAGACAAAGAGCCTAGGGCCCACAGTACTTTTAGGGGCCACAAAAATATTTTAATTTTTTAAAAAATGTTTTGATTTATTTTAGAGACCTATGAAGATGTCTTAATTTCTTTTTAGAAAAGAGTTTTGATATACAACATTAATATAGTCATGTTGACATATAAACATATTCATCTTTACACCAACACAATCTTAAAATGTAATTTTAAAAAGTTTTTTTTGTGTTGGTAGGAACCCACAAAGGCAAAAGTACCTCAGGTCCACAAAAGTCATACTGTGAACCTGCTTAGAAGCACTCTAATTACAACTGCCTCCTTACCTGCAAAGGTAATCACTATCTTGATTTTTATTGTAATCATTCATTGCGCTTTCTTATAGTTTTATCATCCAAGTGTGCTTCTTTAATACCACAGTGTTATCTTGTATTTAAGCATTTTGCTATAAAGTTAAATTAATTTCATTTATAGCATTTTTTTCATCTTTTCTTTTTACCTTAAAATTATTCTGTAGAAGAACATGCGTCCTGCGAGCTACAGAGTTTCCCAGTATCTTCCTTCTGCTGATTGCAGCTTAAGGGGCAGTTCAGTTTTCCTCTGTTCACTCTATTTTTCTTCAAATGGCCATCTTAATCCAGATATTTGATAATATTTGAGTTTAATTCCTTTGGCAATACTAAAGGTGGTGTAATGTTCCTTCATCATGTGACACATAATGTCAAGTTGTCTTTCCTTTTGTGATGTTAGAAGTCACTGGTGCTTAGTTTTATCAATCATTATGGTAATGTTTTTCTAGTTATTTTGGTTTTCTGAAGTTCATTATCCAGTAATTCCCCAAGAAGGATTCATGGGCATACTGTTCTCTGAGCTCTTGATATTGTTAACATGTCGTCTGTTTCATGTTTCTGGGAGGGTGTTTTTGGATAACATTAATATTTAAATTGGTGAACTTTAAGTAAAGCAAATTGTCTTCCATAATGTGAGGTGGGTCTTACTCAGTTACAGTTCTGAATAGAACAATAGACTCACCTTCCTTGAGCAAGTGCTGCAGCAGATGGCTTTTGACCTTGAGTTGCAACATTTACTCTTCCCTGGGTCTCCAGCCTGCCAACCTTCTCTGCAGATTTTAGACTTGCCAGCCTCTGTAATCATGTGAGCCTTTTCTTTAAAGTAAATCTCTCTGTATACACACCCTATTGGTCCTGTTTCTCTAGGGAATTTTAACTAATAGAAATCTTATAAATCCTGTGCATGGTGGCTCATGCTTGTAATCCTAGCACTTTGGAAGGCTGAGGCAGGAGGATCACTTGGGCTCAGTAGTTCAAGAACAGCCTGGACATCATAGTGAGAGCCCCATCTCTACCAAAAATAAATATATAAAATTAGCCAGGCAGACTTTTGCATGCCTGTAGTCCCAGCTACTCAGGCAGCTGAGGTGGGAAGATCACTTGACTCCAGGAGTTCAAGGCTGCAGTGAACCAGAATTGTACTACTGCCTTCCAGGTTGGGTGACAGAGTGAGATCCTGTCTCAAAAAAAAAAAAAAGTATCTTAAATATGTGACTCCACTCCTTTTTTTTTTTTTTGACAGGACCTCACTCTGTCACCCTGTCACCCAGACTGGAGTGTAGTGGCATGATCATGTATCATTGCAGACTTGACCCCCTGACCTCGCTAGGTTCAGGTAATCCTCCCACCTCTGAGTAGTTAGGACTAGAGGCATGTGTCACTATGCCCAGCTATTTTTTTGTAGAGATGGGTTTTTGCTATGTTGTCCAGGCTGGTCTCATATTCCTGGGCTCAAGCAATCCACCTGCTTCATCCTCCCACAGTACTAGGATTACTGGCGTTAGCCACCATGTCTGGCCTCTACTGCTTTTAGAATAAAGTTCAATGTTAAAATGTCTGATGAAAATATAATTTTATTTCCTTTATAAGTCATTTTCTCTTTTTTCCAGATATCTAAAGGAGTTTCTTTTGCTTAAAGTCCAGGACTTAGGTCCTGGACATGCTTTATTAGATTTACACCTGAGTATTTAATTTTGTGAATCTATTATAAATAGTATTGATTTTATTTTCTAATTGTAAATTGCTAATATATAGAAATATGATTAAATTTTGTTTGTTGACCTTGTATGCTATAACAGTATAGTCATAAACTCTTTAGTTGCAAGAGATTTTTGTATTTTCCTTGGAATTTTTTACACAATCATAATGTTATAGAGACATTTTTTATTTCTTCCATTTAAATCTGTATGACTTTTATTAATATTTCTTCTTCTTGCATTATTGCACTAGCTAAAACTTTTAGTATAATGTTGAGTAAAAGTGATGAGTTTGGACATCCTTGTTTTGTCCCCAATCTTAGGGAAAAGCATTCATTCTCTCACCACTAAATACAAAATTAGCTATAGGTTTTTGTGGTACATGCTCCTTTTCAGGTTGAGGATATTTATTTCTATATTGTAGTTTTCTGATAATTTTTATTATAAATGGATGTTGAGCTTTTTCAAATCCTTTAGATGTTTTTTAGACTGTTAATATGGTTAAATACATTGATGATTTTTCAAATATTGAACTATCCTTGCCTTTCCGTGGTAAACTCTAAGTTTTTTTGGTATATTATTCTTTTTACATGTTGTCATGTTCAACTTACTAATTTTTCTGAGTTTTTTTGGTCTATGTTCATGAGGGATCTTGTTTTATAGTATTTTTTTTTTGTACTATTGTATCTGTTTAGTTCTGGTACCAAGTGCTTTTATTTACTTAGAAAATATAGCATAGTAATCATTCCAGTTACTTATTAAAAATTCTACACCGGATTTCTTTTGTCTAGTGGAGTAAGTCTATGATACCATTTATAATATTCTACCTTGTATCAAATGTTTTTAATACATATGTCTCACCTGGTAAATTTTCCTACTCATAACTCTTGCTGTACCATTACTCCTATTCTAATCTCTAGTCCTATTGTACTACTTATATCCTGCTTACAGTTCCCCAAGTATGACAAGTGGTAATAGTCTTCTAATTTCTTCATTAGTCATTTTCCTACCAGGAATATCCTATTTCAAGTCCATATGTCTCTAATACAATCTCATTTTTCTGGGCTTTGTTTATATTACCTTTCTTATAAGGAATTCCCTGAAACTCCAGGTATTGCTGATTACTTCCTTTCACATGCCTCTATTCTTCTCTAGATCAATGCCTTTTGTAGCATGTGTTTGTTTATATGTTTTATAAATACCCCCTTTATAGGTGTATTAGTTTGTTTTCACACTTCTCATAAAGACATACCTGAGACTGGGTAATTTATAAAGAAAAAGAGGTTTAATGTACTTATATTTTCACATGGCTGGGGAGGCCTCACAATCATGGCAGAAGATAAGGGAAGAACAAAGGCATATCTTACATGGTGGCAGGCAAAGAGAGAATGAGAGCCAACTGAAAGGGGAAACCCCTTATAAAATAATCAGATCTTGTGAGACTTATTTACTATCATGAGAACAGTATGGGGAAACCACCCCCAGAATTCAATTACCTCCCACCAGGTACCTCCCACAATATGTAGGAATTATGGGAGCTACCAGTAAAAAGATTTGGGTGGGGACACAGCCAAACCATATCAATAGGTTAGTGCATACTTTGAAGGCAGGGATCTGTCTTTAATTTCCAAGTACTTAACAAAGCCTGGTGCACAAATGGTGCTCATCATTTATTTGTAGATTAGATGAGTAAATAAACAGCTTGTACCTTTCAGTGTCCTCTGATCACTGAGGGAAAGCTTTTTGCCTTTATACTCCTTGCCTACCAAGGAGCTTTACAAATATACGTTTTTGTGGCTAACAATTTTAATCTTTGATGACTCAGATATTACACTATATTTGAACATTTTCAATGCATAATTTTTAAATACACATTTTTCAATATGTACTTAAAAATTGGAAGAGTAAATTTAATTTGTGGTGATATCAGAACACTGGTTTCTAGATTAAGATTTCTGAACTCTAGCGGGTTCAAAATATAATAATGGGTATCAGTAAATTATTTTTACTATTATAAAAAATGGGCTGGGTACAGTGGCTCATGACTATAATCCTAGCACTTTGGGAGGCTGAGACAGGTAGATCACGTGAGGCCAGGAGTTCAAGACCAGCCTCACCAACATGACAAAACCTCATCTCTACTAAAATACAAAAATTACCCAGGTGTGGTGGTGGGCACCCGTAATCCCAGCTACTTGAGAGACTGAGGCATGAGAATTACTTGAACCCAGGAAGTAGAGGTTGCAGTGAGCTGAGATCATGCCACTGCACTCCAGCCTGGGTGACACAGTAAGACTCTGTCTCTAAAAAAAAAAAGTAATAGAAATATATTAACCTTCAATGAAATTGTCCAGATTAACTGAAGTATCGGATTCTTTGCTTTTGACCATAATTTTGTTACACGGTAAATCAGAACCTCAGAATGACAGTTATAATCATTGCCTAAATAAATAATATTTAATAATTGCAACTTGGAACACGAAATCTTTCAAAACATGGTGCACATGGGAGGGCTATGCTATGTAAAAAGTTGTTAGCAATGTAAAGGAAATAATTTTTATGATAAATTCTTGTTATACCTTTTAACTCTATGATTATTTTTTCTTATTTGTCTTAAAAGTTTAGTACTGGGAAATGTCTCACTTAATTGAGGGTTCTGCCAAGTTATTTGAGATTACACAGCTAGATTTCTCAGAAGGCTAGATCAAGTACATGAATTGAGTTTCTTGAAAATATGCAAACATTCTCTGTAACTTCATGGTGACTTGATATGTTTTCTGTGAATTGGTTTGACTTTCCAGTGAGCTTTAATGGGAGAATTACATCCTTTAGCAGCTTAAATTACGAAGACGTGTCAATGGTATTAATGTTTGCCTTTTCTGTGAATAAGGTAAGGCCAAAGGGATAGATGCCCTGGTTATTTCTCACAAATGCATTTGAATCAGTACTCTAGTTTTGCTTTAATGCTGATACAGAAAAATGTCTGTGTGAAGCTTTATATAAATATAAATAAGATAATAATTAAATAATGATAATTTTGATATATTTATCCAGAATATGCAGGCTATAAACAATTAGAAAATTTGAAATACTAGGCTATTTTTTACATATTGAAAAATGTCATGGTTTCTATGCTGAAGATTCAAGACCAACAACTGAACAATCTCTGCCACAGAGAACCAATTTTCTTCTCTGAACATTTCATTATATTACAGGACTTAGGGGCTGAGGCCTAGTACAGACATATGCTAATCTCCTAAAAGTCACAGAATTTTAAATTTGGGAACCTGGTTTTCTAGGAGCTTATGAAGATATGTTTGTCACGGTGGAAGGATAGAACACATTTTTTTTTTTGAGACCTAGTCTCACTCTGTTGCCCAGGCTGTAGTGCAGTGGCATGATCTCGGCTCACTGCACCCTCTGTCTCCTGGGTTCAAGTGATTCTCTTGCCTCAGCCTCCTGAGTAGCTGAGATTACAGGCACGTGCCATCACGCCTGGCTAATTTTTGTATTTTTAGTAGAGACGGGGTTTCACCATGTTGATGAGGCTGGTCTTGAACTCCTGACCTTGTGATCCACCCACCTTTAGGGTCTCCTAAAGTGCTGAGATTACAGGTGTGAGCCACCATGCCCAGCCTAGCACATTTTATTTAATAGTTAGCTTGATTTAGAACTTTTAAATATTTATACATGTAGTATGTAGGTTTTTATTTACACTCTTGTTCCAGGCCCTGTAAATGCTTGGTTAGAGTAACCAAATGAGTTAATATAATGAAAATTTAGTCTTAGAGTAGTTAAATGAAGGTTCGATGATTTATGGTACAAAATAATTTCTACTAAGATTATTTTAATAACACAGGCTAGTGAAAAGATCGCTAATTTAGAATACGTATTTGTTACAAGAAAAACCTAGGGCTGTAATATCCCCCACAAGCTGGGAAGGAGCCGACCAAAGAATGATTCAGAGAAGTCCAGCATGATGAGTAGATGAGTTTATTAGGGCTAACATAAAGGGCATTCTTGGGTGGTAGCAGGACAGCGGGAGATCTGCACCACCTCCAATTTCTAAGCTAATTTGAGCTAATTTTAAGCGAATTTTATGACTCTTTTCCCACTGTGTGTGTGATGAGACTGTTTTCTCTGGTATGCTGTTTTCTCTGGTATGCTTTCTGTGATGTCCCAAGATGTTTGGGTTCTCAGGGACACCTGCTCCCCAGCTGGGCACCATGGCCTTGGCTCATAGTGCCCAGCTTTCAAGGTTGAAGCAGTGGACATATAACCTTAAGTAATGTGGGGGACTTGTCACACACTTTTCATGCTATAGTATTAGTTATCTATTGTTGCTTTGCAAATTACCCTAGATTAGCAGCTTAAAATAACAAATATTTATTATCTCACTGTTTCAGTGGGCCAGGAATCCTGGAACAGAGTAGCTGAGTGGTTTTAGTTTAGGGCCTTACATGAGATTGCAGTCCAGAGGTCCTCCAGGATTGCAGTCATGGAGGCCCAACTGGAGCTGCTTCCGAGTTTATTCACAAGTTGGTAGGGCTTAGGTCCTTGTAACATGGGGCTCTCCACAGGCTGCCTGAGTGACCTCATGAAAGAACAGCTGGTTTCTTCAGAGTGAGTGATCCAAGACAGAGAGAGAATAAAAGGGCCGGGGGGGGGAGGCGGGAGAGAAGAGAGAGAGAGAGAGAGAGAGAGAGAGAGAGAGAGAGAGAGAGAGAATGTGCTCAAGATGGAAGCTGCAATTATTTATAGCCTAATCTCAGGAGTGAAATACTGTCATTTCAGCTGTATTCTGTTGATATTACAGACAAGCTGTCTGGTGCAATGTGGGAGAGGACTATACTTGGGTAAGACTACCAGAGATGGGGACCACCGGGGACCATCCTGGACACTGATGGCCATAGAACTCCTTACTGAATAGCTCCATCTCACTCAACTTTTGGTTCTTGAACCTACCCAATTCTGTTTTACTTCAGGGTCTCTGCATCTGTGGCCTCTGCCTGGTGTGCTCTTTCCATTGATTTTGCTTAGCTGACTTCTATTTTAGATTTCAGCTTAAATGTCACCACTCCAGAAAGGCCTTCACTGATCACTCAATATATAGTAATTATCTAGTCATTCTTTATTATATTGCATTATTTTAATTCTGGGTGCACAACACATAAATATACATTGAATGAATGAGTCTTAGCAATTATATGACCTTGGGGAAAGGTAAACGCTGTAAACCTCAGTGCTTTTATTTGTGATTAATGATCCTTTACCCCCACCTACTACACAGGTTTTTGTGAGAACCAAATAAACTAGAATTTTCAGTAGTAACTGATGAGATTTTTATTATTGGCTGACTTTTTTTTTTCTCTCTGGGACAAAGGAATTACCCAGGGATATATTTTCCCATTTTACTTTTCAGGTTCTCTTTATCCATCTGCATTGCAAGACTGCTTTGTTCATTTTTTCATTTATCCATTCAGCAGATTTATATTTACTGCCCTGTACGTGTCTCAGAGGATTTAATTTGAATTAAAGTTATAATGTTGTGTGTCAAAAGTATTCAATTGAGAGAAAGTTTAGAAATTTTTTTTTCCAAAATGTAAAATAAAATTGTGTTTTGGATCATAATTAATCATAACATCCCACTGAACATAGGAGGTGGTATATGTATTTTAGAAGCCTGTTATGCACAAAAGAACAAATACCCAAGAATCAAAGCTAACTTTTAATAATGCCCAATTGGAGTTCTGATCATGTTTGAGCCATTCAGAGTCTAATCAGTAAAACCCCGTTGAGTCAGTAATTGCCTTCTCTTCGAATCATTGCAGGTATCTGTTATGCTGCACATTATCCACATAGAAATGAACATATGGTTATTGAACACATAACAAAACAGACTCTGTTGGAGAATGTTTCCTTTAGGATGCCTTAAAACATTCTTGAGCAGAATATTATGTTGGCTACTTACTATCCCTTCTGTTCCTGGGGTGATAGGAGGGAGGTTGCTAGTCCTTCGCAGTAAGAACAGTGAATGAGCCCATGTTAAAAGGTAAAAACCTCATTATTTATTTATTTAGAAATAACTATCAGTATCTTTCATAATAAAAGAGCAACAGATAAAACATCTTAAAAGTTGGGGAAATATTTTTTCTCTTGTATTAGCATTTCAGGGAATGCCAATGTTGGGGATATGCGTTCCTCAGAGAAGATCAGTTCCTAATGTGTGGATTTTGCTGCCTTTTTATAACAAAGAAGAGGTATTTGACATCTCTAGAAAAAGGAGAGAGGAAGAATTTTAAAAATAGGAAGCATACAGTAGAGCAAAACCTGATTTAACTTTAACCTGGTTAATTTCTGCTCTGAATTAATGTAAATTTCCCAATTTACACTTAAAAATCTAAAAAAACCAATCAAAAGCATATATAAAATGTCACTTTAGTACTTTAGTGGAATAAAATAATTCAAATAATTATAACATCTTACAGTATAACAGTGGTTCAAAATGAAAATAATTTTCACATAAACCAGAATGCCTATTACTTAACATTCTGTAAAATTGGGATATAAGTTTACTAAATAATCTTATGTATATGTATAATATATGCACACATTCATGTATGTACATACATGCCCATGTATATGTATAAGATGATGTTAAAATAAATGTTTCAGCTAAGACTCTAAGTTGATAGATATCAGATATTAAAGGGATTGGTGAGACAGATCATTCCATAGGACTTATAAAAATAAGCTGAAAATCAGATGAGTCTTAAGAATTTCAAGAATCATCTTAAGATTCTTAAACCCTCTCATAGCTTGAGGATATAAAATATTCAGGAAAGGGGAGACTGAAGGTAGATTTATGAGGATGGTGTTTGGGAAGGACGTTAACGCGCTATGCGAAAGGTTCCACTTCCTTCAGAACAAGAGTTACAGGGTTTCATCCCTTACCTTGAACCTGGTGAGAGGGGTTTCAATGGGGCCACTTGGTAAGCATGACACATGTGTCCAGAATCTGGGGGACATGGACTGGTGTCTGATTTCCATCTGAGAAATGGAGAGGGTGGAAGATAGCTGTCAGCAGAGCCAAAGGATTCTTTGGCTGCCCTCAGTCTGGAGTTGGTGAGAAGAAGCTTTGTGTGTGTTTCCCATGAACTGAATGTGGGCTGTGAATGAGGAAGAGAATTGCACACACACACACACACACACACACACTCAGAGAGAGAGAGAGAGAGAGAGAGAAAGAGAGACAGAGAGACAGAGAGACAGAGAGAAAGAGATTTTTCTTAGACACTACCCAAGAGCAGCACTTGGCGGAAGAGTCAGACCATAACAGAGAAAAGTGGCAGGAACAGCTGGATTCTGGGGCTGAGAAGGGAGTCCCTGACCAGCAGGAAGAAGATGAAATTACTGATATTAAGGAAACTCCAGGTGAAGAGAGCCACAACAATGTAGGTTGAAGGGGGAGCTAAGGAAGTGTCCCATAGTGAATCAGCTTTTGATTCCTGAAGGCCTAGAAACTCAAGGCCAGCTTCTGATGATAAGTAATTAAGAAATGTCTTTCTGGCTGGGCAAGGTGGCTCACACCTGTAATCCCAGCACTTTGGGAGGCAGAGGCGGGTGGATCACGAGGTCAAGAGATCGAGACCATCCTGGCCAACATGGTGAAACCCCATCTCAACTAAAAAATACAAAAATTAGCTGGGTTTGGTGGTGCACGCCTGTAGTCCCAGCTACTCGGGAGGCTGAGGCAGGAGAATTGCTTGAATCCAGGAGAGGGAGGTTGCAGAGAGCGGTGATCACACCACTGCACTCCAGCCTGGTGCCTGGTGACAGAGCAAGACTCTGTCTCAAAAAAAAAAAAAAAAAAAAAAAGAAATGTCTTTTTCCCTTTTGCTGATACAATAACCCTTGAGGAAACAGGAAGTACGGTTACGAAGAATGGGTAGAAATGCTAGGTGGTGAAACAGAGAAGTAATCAATCACATGCTCTTCCTCAGATACAGTTGTTTTGTCTAATGCAAGTCTGAGCAGCATCCACCTATCCACAAGAGAGAAACTTGATCTTCGCATTGAGAACAAAGTTTTGATTATTATCTTGCTTAGACATAGCCTTTGTTAGAGACTCAAAGTAATTGTAGGATTGACTGTCACCTAAGAGAGACTAGAATAGTCATGAGGCCCACTTCAGTTTTCATCCAGGGGCAGAGGAAGATGTACTTGTTGCATATATTTGTAAAAGCAAACACAGAATGTCTGGAAGGATAAACATAAAATTATTAACTGGATTACCTCTTGGAGGCAGAATTGGAGATATGGGATATTGGGGTACTTTTATATTTTTATTTTTTATTTTTGAAAGAAAGAAAAAGAGAAGAAAGAAAGTGAGAGTGAAAGAAAGAAAAAAAAGAATGTAAGAGAGAAAGAAAGAGGAAGAGAAAGAGGGAGAGAGAACGGGATTCTTGTTCTATTGCCCAGGCT
>CAUYLG010008066.1:0-20841 GCA_963573385.1 Cacajao melanocephalus | reverse complement strand
CTCATGAGCACTGGTGATCTCCCTGCCTCACCCACCCAAAGTACTGGTATTAACGCCATTGTGCCACCATGCCCACAAAAAAAAAAAAAAAAAAAAAAAAAAAGTCTTTTATATTTACTTTCATTTTTATGTTTCTGATGTTCTGTATTCCCCAATATAGATTCATTTTTCTTTTTTGGGTTTTGTTTTTATTTTGAAACAGGGTCTCAGCTGGGCGTGGTAGCTCACGCCTGTAATCCCGGCATTTTGGGAGGCCGAGGCTGGCAGATCACAATGTCAGGAGTTTGAGACCAGCCTGACCAACATGGTGAAACCCCATCTCTACTAAAAATATAAAAATTAGCTGAGCATGGTGGTATGCACCTGTAATCCCAGCTACTCAGGAGGTTGAGGCAGGAGAATCACTTGAACCCAGGAGGCAGAGTTGCAGTGAGCCTTGATCGATCGCGCCATTGCACTCCAGCCTGGGCAACGGAGTGAGACTCTGTCTCAAATAAAAGAAACAAAGTCTCACGCTAATGCCCAAGCTGGAGTGCAGTGACACAATCATGGCTCACTGCAGCCTTAACCACCAGGGTCAGGTCATCCTCCTGCCTCAGCTGCACAAGTTGTTAGGACTACAGGCTGATACCACCATGCCTGGCAAAGTTTTTTGTAGGGACAGGGTTTCATTATGTTGACCAGGCTGGTCTTGAACTCCTGGCCTCAAGTGATCTGCCTGCCGCAGCCTCCCAAAGTGCTGGGATTACAGGTGTGAGCCACTGTGCTCATTCCCCAGTATCCAGATTTCTTCTGGTGTCATTTTTTTTTTTCCTGTCCCAAGAACTTCCTTTAATATTTCTTGAAATGAAGATTTTCTAGTGACTTCTTTTCCCTATTACTTTAAAAGATTTTGCTCAGCTGGGCACGGTGGCTCACGCCTATAATCCTAGCACTTTGGGAGGCCAAGGCGGGTGGATCACCTGAGGTCAGGAGTTTGAGACCAACCTGGCCAACAAGACAAAAACCCGCTTCTACTAAAAATATGAAAATTAGCTGGGTATGATGGCTGGCACCTGGAATCCCAGCTACTCAGGAGGCTGAGGCAAGAGAATCTCTTGAACCCAGGGGTTTGGGGGGCAGAGGTTGCAGTGAGCCAAGATTGTGCCGCTTCATTCCAAACCTGGGCAAAGGAGCAAAAACTCCATCTCAAAAACAAAAAGGATTTTGCTGTGTTGTCTTCTGACGTATAATTTATAGTAAGAAAACTGCTGTAATTCTTATCTTTGTTCTTCTTTTATATAATTCCTTTTTCTGGCTGCTTCTGAAACCTTATTACTGATTTTCAGCAAATGATTTTGATGTGTTTGATATGGATGGTGGTTTTTTGCTTTTTTGTTTTTTGTTTTTTGTTTTTTTTTTTTTTTTAGATGCAGCCTTGCTCTGTCACCCAGGCTGGAGTGCAGTGGCATGATCTCGGCTCACTGCAACCTCCACTCCCAGGTTCAAGCGATTCTCCTGCCTCAGCCTCCCAAGTAGCCGGAATTACAGGTGCGTGCCACCATGCCCGGCTATTTTTGTGTTTTTTAGTAGAGACGGTGTATCGCCATGTTAGCCAGGCTGGTCTTGAACGCCTGACCTCAAGTGATCCACCTGCCTCGGCCTCCCGAAGTGTTGGAGTTACAGACGTGAGCCACTAGGCGCCTAGCCTTTAAAAAAATTAAAAAAAATTTTTTTTGAGATGGAGTTTCGTTTTCGTTGTGTCCTAGGCTGGAGTACAATGGTGCAATCTTTGCTCACTGCAACCTCCGCCTCCCGTGTTGAAGCAATTCTCCTGCCTCAGCCTCCCAGGTAGCTGGAATTACAGGCATGTGCCACCATGCCTGGCTAATTTTGTATTTTTAGTAGAGACACGGTTTCTGCATGTTGGTCAGGCTGGTCTTGAACGCCTGACCTCAAGTGATCCACCTGCCTCAGCCTCCCAAAATGCTGGGATTACAGGCATGAGCCACTGCGCCCAGCCAGGAACTTTCATTGCAAAGAGTAGATCAGCTACTACAGCTCAAAGGATCATTTCTTCCCTAAGGAATAATTCTGTGTTATGTAAAGGATTTATTCTAAAAACAAAAACCTATTTTCTCTTTTTTTTTCTTGCAGTAAGTTAGTAGTAGTTTTAATTTTGAGTAGTCTGTTCAGGTGAATTAACTTATTACTGTTTCTGCTGTAGGCTCTTCGATACTTGGCAGAATGCCGTGCAAACAGAGAAAAGATGAAAGGAGAACTTGGTATGATGTTGAGCCTACAGAATGTTATACAGAAGTAAGTACAATAGATGGTGTCTCATTTATTTATAACATACTTATTTTACTTGCTTACAGGGTCTCACTATGTTGCCCAGGCTTTCCAAAGTGCTGGAATTACAGGCATGATTACTACTTTTATTGGTTTACTATGTTTTAATGTCCTGTAGTTAATTATTTTTAATTGTTTATCTGGCTGAGGCAGGAGACTCACTTGAACCTGGGAGGCGGAGGTTGCAGTGAGCCAAGATAGTGCCATTGCACTCTAGCCTGGTCAACAGAGCAAGACTTCATAAAATTAAATAAATAAATAAATAAATAAATATTTCAATTTAGGTCGAGACATTAGAAATTATTCAGGAAGCAATTTATTACCTTAGGAAAATGGTAAAACTATGGAACTATAAGGAAGTTAAGATGGTGCTGGCTGAGGCATTTCATATTTCATACATGCTGGGTATGGTGGCTCATGCCTGTAATCCCAGCAGTTTGCAAGGCCAAAGCAGGCAGATCACTTGAGGCCAGAAGTTCAAGACCAGCCTGGCCAACATGACGAAATCCTGTCTCTACTAGATATACAAAAGTTAGCCTGGTGTGGTGTCACATACCTGTTTTCCCAGCTCCTTGGGAGGGTGAGGCAGGCGGATCACTTGAACATGGGCGGTAGAGATTGCAGTGAGTTAAGATCCTGCCACTGTGCTCTAGCTTAGGCAACAGAGCGAGACTGTGTCTCAAAAAAAAAATATTTCATGTAACCATTGTTGCTAATTTCTCATCTGTAACTGCTTTGTGTATCTAAGTAGAAGCCTGTGTGACTCTCTAGATAGAGTTTTGTAGTAAATTCTCAAGTTTATAATTAAAATAGTGTGAGTAGCCCGAGTAGCTATACTGGCAATCATAAGCATGCATACCCCCGCTTTGCACATTGTTCATACGAATACTTGGCTATTTCTCCCCCACCCTGTTGCTGCTAATGTGGACGCCACTAGAACTGATTTGTAGGAGAATTAAGCCCTAAAGCCCTAAGGAATCCATTGGATATAATGTATTATCTTTTGTGCAGTATATCTGGAATGGTTTCAGCTCTGTACTATCCTTGGAGTAATTGAGAAAATAACTCAGGGTTTTTCCGTTTGGTTGGTTGGTTTTTTGAGACAGAGTCTTACTGTGTTGCCGAGGCTGGAGTGCAGTGGTATGGTCATGGCTCACTGCAGCCTCAACCTCCCAAGCTTCAGCTATCCTCCTATCTTATCCTCCCAAGTAGCTGGGACTACAGACATGTGCCATTATACCTGACTAATTTTTAAATTATTTTGTAGAGATGTGGTCTCACTATGTTGCCTAGGTTGCTCTCCTGGGATCAAGCATTCCTTCTGCCTCAGCCCCCCAAAGTGCTGGAATTACAGACATGAGCCACCACACACTTCCCAGGTAGTTTTTTTTTTCTTTAATAGAGCTAAATTATTTTACAGAACCTCAATTCAGAAAGGGTGCTAAAGAAGTGGTTAGAGGGATAGAAGGAATGATTAACCAGGAAGGGGAGGGCTGGTTTACGGATGATGACAACAGAAGGATTTTCCTTTTTTTCTGAAACAGGTCTAATATGGTAGTCAATAGCAACATGTGGCAATTTAAATTAATTAAAATTAACAGCTGGGCATGATGGCTCATGCCTATAATCCCAGCACTTTGGGAGGCGGGTAGATCACCTGAGGTAAGGAGTTTGAGGCCAGCCTGGCCAACATGGTGAAACCCTATCTCTACTAAAAATACAAAAAGTAACCAAGTATGGTGGCGGGTGCTTGTAATCCCAGCTACTCTGGAGGCGAGGCAGGAGAATCACTTGAACCCAGAAGGCAGAGGTTGCCATGAGCCAAGATCTCACCACTGCACTCCAGGTTGGCCAACAGAATGAGACTCCATCTCAAAAAAAAAAGTGAATAATAATTAATTAATTAAAATTAAAAAGGTCCTCAGTCACATTAGCCATATTCCAAGTGTTTAGTCATGTGACTAGTGACTCTTTCCATCATCTCACAAAGTTCTGATGTAGAGTGCTGCTCTAAAATTTTTCTTGTTTTTTTTATTTTTTGAGACCAGGTCTCACTCTGTCGAGTTGGCTGGTGCAATGTTAGCTCAGTGCAGCCTCTGCCTCCCGGGCTCAAGCAGTCCTCCTGCCTCAGCCTCCTGAGCAGCAGGGACTTAGGCCATCACGCCTGGCTAATTTTTGTACTTTCTTTTTCTTTTTCTTTTTTTTTTTTGAGACGGATCACTCTGTTGCTCAGACTGGAGTGCAATGGCACAATCTTGGCTCATTGCAACCTCCGCCTCCTGGGCTCAAACAATTCTCCTGCTTCAGCCTCCTGAGTAGCTGGGATTACAGGCACCCACCACCATGCCTGGCTAATTTTTGTGCTCTTAGTAGAGACAGGATTTCGCCATGTTGGCCAGGCTGGTTTCGAACTCCTGACCTTAAATGATCTGCTTGTCTCAGCCTCTCAAAGTGCTGGGATTACAGGCATGAGCCACCGCACTGGCCTAATTTTTGTCTTTTTTTGTAGAGATGCAATCTCAACGTGTTGCCTAGGCTGGTTTCAAACTCCTGGACTCAAGTGATCCTCCTGTCTTGGCCTCCCAACATGCTGGGATTGCAGATGTGAGCCACTGTGCTCAGCTGCTCTACAATTTCTTTCTTTTGTTTTTTTATTTTTTTGAGATGGAGTCTCGCTCTGTTGCCAAGGCTGAAGTACAAAGGGCGTGATCTCAGCTCACTGCAACCTCTTCCTCCCAGGTTCAAGTGATTCTCCTGTCTCATTCTCCCTAGTAGCTGGGACTACAGGCAGGAGTCATTTTCCCCAGCCTGCTCTGAGATTTCTTTGCTTAACTGCATATAGGGCTTTTGTGTTTTGGATTATTTTTGTTTTGTAGACTATTTTCCTAACAGATTTTATTGGCGAATTACTGAGTCAAAGATGTAAATATCTTTGTCTTTCTATCCCTGTTAATTTTCTTCAGATGATACCAATGACGCTTTTACCAGCAGTTGCTTTTTTCTTAGATATTTCCAAATATTGGAATGGTTTCTTCATGTCATAGTTCTCCTACCCTGTTTAATTTAAAATTAGCTTTAAAAGCAATTTAAACATCTGTGTTGAGACTGATAGAAAATGGATGGTTTGGGTGGGGACATAATTCCACTGAAATTGATTTGGAAAAGTTTTTACTTGAATTTTTCTGGTGAGACACTTTACATTAGGTTCTTTTTTTAATTTTTTTATTTTTTTTAATTTTTTAAGACAAGGGTTCACCATGCTGGCCAGGCTAGTCTTGAACTCCTGACCTCAGGTGATCCACCCATCTGGGCTTCCCAAAGTGCTGGAATTAAAGGCGTGAGCCACCGCTCAGGCCTACATTAGGTTCTTAAAGGGATTAATTAGTAGCCTTAATTGGCTAAGAACTACTTTTTACAGTTATGCAAAAACAGAAAGATAAGGGCCCGGTGTGGTGGCTCACACCTGTAATCCTAGCACTTTGGGAGCCCGAGGTGGGTGGATCACCTGAGGTCAGGAGTTCAAGACTAGCCTGGCCATCATGGTGAAACCCCATCTTTTTAAAAAAAACAACAAAAAACAAAAAGATAATAATTTCATATTTTAGTATTTTAATATGTTTTGTCACTATTGCTTTATTAAGAAACATAATTAAAAAGTTTGGAAATAATCCACATTTTTAAAAAATGTATAAGACAGTTACTAGTTGCATGTTTTATTATATGTTAGGATGATTCATTTTTTTAGTTGATGCAAAACTATTGACAATGGAAAGGAGTAACAAAAATACTGGTTTTCTTTCTTTCTTTCTTCTTTTTGAGACAGAGTCTTGCTCTTGTCCCCCAGGGTGAAGTGCAGTGGCATGATCTCAGTTCTGCAACCTCCGCCTCCTGGGTTCAAGCAATTCTCCTGTCTCGGCTGCTTAAGTAGCTGGGCTTGCAGGCACCCGCCACCATGCCCAGCTAATTTTTTGTATTTTTAGTAGAGATGGGGTTTCACCATGTTGGTCAGGCTGGTCTCAAACTCCTGACCTCAGGTGATCCACCTGCGTCAGCCTCACATAGTGTTGGGATTATAGGAGTGAGTCATTGTGCCCGGCTCTGTTTATTTTTTTTTCCTTAAATTCATAAATTTCTCTAATCATTGTATCTTCCTGCTCTTTATAACTTGTTCTTGGCTAATATTTAAAATATCTGAGAACTGCAGTGACTTTTCAATAAACTCTAAAACAGCTATCAAGAAAAATGCTGAGACAACTAACACAAATTAGTCTTTTTGATAGCTTCCTATAACACAGAGCTAAAGTCACTCAAAGTAACTGATCTCTGTGGTCAACGGTGGCCCAGAAAAGCACATGATACAGTAATTGAGTGTCTGGAATACTGTCAGATTATCACCCCTGGAATTAAAGCTCTAAATAACTAGAACATATGCAATCTGAATATCAAAAACTGAAGTATTCCTGCTCATTCAATAAATAACTTGCAAACATTTTTGTTAGGTTCTATGGAAGGTACAAAAAGGATACATTCCTCCTCTTAAAGAGTTTATATGCTTATAAAAGAAATAGAAAATTAAGATCAGTAGTATAAGTACAAACATAATACTCTAAATGCAAAGGGAGAATTGGGTTATTAGGTAGAGGCTTCATATAGAGGTGTTGGTCAAGCTGAGCCTTTAAGTGTTGAAATAAGAGTTGGAAAGCCTTTGGTCTGGGTGAAACTCTTCCAGCTAAGGAAAGGCGTGAACAAAATTTAAGCGTAGAAAGCATTCTAGAACAAAGAACATTTAAAAATGCATGGTGTTTGTAGGAGATGGCCCAAAGAATAATCAAAGGACAAAATGAACTGATGGAGTCAGCCAATTGGGGCCAGATTTTAAGGCCTCGAGTGTACATTAAAGGGTTTAGACTTAGTTGAGTCCATTGATAGGTGAAACGAGGATTATTTTCTTACAGTTACATGTACTTACTCTTTGTTAAATTCCATTACTAACAGCCATTAGAGCTGGGCACGGTGGCTCATGCCTGTAATCCTAGCACTTTGGGAGGCTGAGGCGGGTGTATCATCTGAGGTCAGGAGTTCGAGACCAGCCTGACTAACATGGAGAAACCCTGTCTCTAGTAAAAATACAAAAAATTAACTGGAAATGGTGGTAAGTGCCTGTAGTCCCAGCTACTTGGGAGGCTAAGGCAAGACAATTGCTTGAACCAGGGAGGTGGAGGTTGTGATGAGCTGAGATCGTGCCATTGTACTCCAGCCTGGGCAACAAGAACGAGACTCCTTCTCAAAATGAAAAAGCTGTTAGACTGTGCTGTCCAATGTGGTTAGCCACTCACTGTGTGTGGCAATTTAAACTAAAGGTAAATAAAATTTCTTTAGTTGCACTAGCCACATTTCAAGTGCTCAGTAGCCTCATGTGAGTGGAGACTGCAGATTCTGCAATAACCTTTCTATTGTTGCAGAAAAATTATTGGATATTACGGCCCTAAATATTGATGTGAGGATCTATAGTAGGATTTAAAAGCTCAAGAATGAAAACTTTTGTTTCAGCTGTGGTTTTATGATAAATACATGATTTGTAATATGTAAAAAATATAAATTGGCCGGGCGCGGTGGCTCACGCCTGTAATCCCAGCACTTTGGGAGGCTGAGAAGGGTGGATCATGAGGTCAAGAGATCGAGACCATCCTGGCCAACACGGTGAAACCCCGTCGCTACTAAAAATACAAAAAAATTAGCTGGTCGTGGTGGCACGCGCCTGTGGTCCCAGCTACTCGGGAGGCTGAGGCGGAAGAATCACTTGAACCTAGAAGGCGGAGGTTGCAGTGAGCCAAGATTGCACCACTGCACTCCAGCCTGGTGACAGAGCAAGACTCCGTCTCAAAAAAAAAAAAAAAATATATATATATACATATATATATATGTGTGTGTGTATATATATATATATATATATAAATTAAAAAACTGAATTGGTTTCAACATACAAAGAAATCTTGAAATTAGTTGGTGATATGACTGATTCTATTCCAATTTGGTTTCTCCTTTTGGATTTTTATATGTTGTATTTTCTTAAAAGTCAAGGTACTTTCAAATTGGGGGTTGAATGTTAATGATAATGCAGGAACATGTTACAACCTGATCTTGTTAGCTGATTTTGTATGTAATTATTTTGACTAAATGTGTGGTTTTTGTTTGTTTGTTTGTTTGTGAGATGGAGTCTCCCTCTGTTGCCTAAGCTGGAGTGCAGTGGCGTGATCTCGGCTCACTGCAACCTCTGCTTCCTGGGTTCAAGCAATTCTCCTGCCTCAGCCACCCGAGCTGGGATTACAGGTGTGCGCCACCACCCCCAGCTAAGTTTTGTATTTTAGTAGAGACGGGGTTTCACCGTGTTGGCCAGGCTGGTCATGAACTGACCTCAAGTGATCCACCTGCCTCGGCCTCCCAAAGTGCTCGTGGCATGAGCCACTGTGCCCAGCCAAATGTGTTTTTATACCCCTATAGTGATGGATATTGAATCTCAATGAGCTACAAGTTTAAAATGAAATTATAAGATTGTTACAGACAAGATGCTTTTTCTATATTATTGATTATTCTAGGATTCACTGCTTTTGCTTTTAAATTGAACAAGGAATTACAGTGAAAGAAACAAGGCTCCTTATAGTTGAGAAATAAAATTACATAATCAGTAGACTAATTTATATGTGTTTCTTTTCAAGAACTACAACTCCAGGAGAAACAAAACTTCTGGCCTCTGAAATCTACGACATTCTTCAGTCCTCCAATATGGCAGATGGTGATAGTTTCAATGAAATGAATTCACGTCGAAGGAAAGCTCAGTTTTTTCTGGGAACTACAAACAAACGTGCCAAAACAGTGGTTTTGCATATAGATGGCCTTGATGATACGGTAAGATTTGTTAGATGGGAAAGAGAAATCATGTCTACTAAAGTTTCTTCAGTGTCACTTGCTAACAGTCTTTAAGAATAAATCCTGCTGGGTGCGGTGGTACGTGCCTGTAGTCCCAGCTACTCGGGAGGCTGAGGTGGGAGGATCGCTTGAGCCTAGGAGTTCTGGGCTGTAGTGCGCTATGCCGATCGGGTGTCTGCACTAAGTTCAGCATCAATATGGTGACCTCCCTGGAGCAGGGGACCACCAGGTTGCCTAAGGAGAGGTGAACCGGCCCAGGTCAGAAACGGAGCAGGTCAAAACTCCCAAAAGTGCTGAGATTACAGGCATGAACCACTGCACCCAGCTAAATAGCACATCTCTAAAGTGATCTATGAGTTAACAAATAAATCAAAAGAGAATTAGCATTTTGAACTGAATAAAAATGAAAGTGAACTGAATAAAATGAAAGTGTAATAAAAATGAAAGTGAAATATAAACGATAGTGTAGCTGAAATTTGTTGGAAGTAGTTAAACAGTGTTTAAAGTGGGAATTCATTAGCATCAGATGCTGTTTATTTACAAAAAAGAAAGAATATCAAGTCAGTGACGAAAGCTTCTACCTTAAGAAAATAGAAGCAGCTGAAGTGGGATTGCTGGAGCCCAAGAGTTCAAGGTTATGGTGATCGGTGATCATGTCACTATACTCTCCAGCCTAGGCAACAAAAACCCTATCTCAAAAAAAACTAGAAAATGAAGAGCAAATTAAAGTCACAACAAGCAGAAGAGAAGAAACAGAGAAATGAAAAACAATGGAGAAAACCCAATGAAATCAAAAGCTGGTGTTTGACATGATTATTAAAATTGGTAAGCCTCTAGTCAAATGGATCAAGAATAAAATAAGGCATGAATTATCCATATCAGAAATGAAAGAGGATACCACTATAGATCCTACAGACGTTAAAAGGATAAGCCAGGCACTGTGGCTCACGCCTGTAATGCCAGCACTTTGGGAGGCTGAGGCAGGTGGATCACTTGAGGTCAGGAGTTTGAGACCAGCCTGGCCAACATGGTGAAACCCTGTCTGTACTAAAATACAAAAATTAGCCAGGTGTGATGGCATGGGCCTGTAATCTCAGCTACGTGAGAGGCTGAGGCAAGAGAATCACTTGAACCCCGGTGGTGCAGTGGAAAGAGATCACATCACTGCACTCCAGCCTGGGCAACAGAGCAAGACTCCATCTAAAAAAGATAAGTGAATATTTTAAATGCCTTTATACCAATAAATTTGATAATGTAGATGAAACAGGAAAATTTCTGGAAAGACAGATTACCAAAGCTCACTCAAGAAGAAACAGATGACCTGATTAGTTTTTTTTTTTGTTTTTTTTTTTTTGAGACCATTCGCTCTTGTCCAGATTGGAGTGCAATGGCACAATCTCGGCTCAGTGTAACCTTCGCCTCCCGAGTTCAAGGGATTCTCCTGCCTCAGCCTCCTGAGTAGCTGGGATTACAGGCATACCCCACCATGCCCGGCTACTTTTGTATTTTTAGTAGAGATGGAGTTTCTTCATGTTGGTCAGGCTGGTTTTGAACTCCCGACCTCAGGTGATCCACCTGCCTCAGCCTCCCAAAGTGCTGGGATTACAGGCATGAGTGACTATGCCCAGCCTAGTTTTATATCTACTAAAGAAATTGAATTTATAATTAAAAATGGTCCCATAAATAAAACTTCAGGCCTGGATAGAAGCATGTTTTCCAGTGTCTGGAAATCATTGGTTTTTAATTTTTTTTTTTTTATTGTGAGACAGAGTTTTGCTCTTGTTGCCAGGGCTGAAGTGCAATGGGGCACGATCTTGTCTTACCGCAACCTTTGCCTCCCGGGTTCAAGCGATTCTCCTGCCTCAGCCTACTGAGTAGCTGGGATTACAGGCATCTACCACCATGCCCAGCTGATTTTGTATTTTTAGTAGAGATGGGATTTCTCCATGTTGGTCAGGTTGGTCTCAAACGCCTGACCGCAGGTGATTTGCCCGCCTCAGCCTTCCAAAGTGCTGGGCTTACAGGCGTGAACCACCACACCTGGCCTTAAACACTGAATGCTCACTAATTCTAACTTCAGTCTATTAGAATTTATCCCTGGAAATTTTTAGGCTAGAGCAGGGGTCATAAGCCTTTTCTTTATAGGGCCAGAAAGTAAATATTTTTGGCTTTGCAGACCACAGTGATCTCTGTCGTAACTACTAACTCTGCCTTAGCATGAAACCAGCCTCAGATAATATGTAACCAAATGGGTGTGCTTGTGTTCCAATAAAACTTTACAAAAACAGCTGGTGGACTATAGTTTTCCCCTCCCTTGAGTTAGAAAAACCTCTGCTTTTCTGCTTTTTGGCATTTTTTCCCCTGCATTGTGTTCTATTTGTTTTGTTTTGAGACAGAGTCTCACTTTGTTGCCTAGACTGGAGTGCAACGGCACGATCTAGGCTCACTGCAACCTCTGCCCCCCAGGTTCAAGCAATTCTCCTGCCTTAGCCTCCTGAGTAGCTGGGACTGCAAGCATGTATCACCATGCCCAGCTAATGTGTTCTGTTTTATTTAAGATGTAAATTAACATTGGCTAATTTCTTTCTGATAAAAATTATTAAAACTATATACTAGTATTGATGCTTTAAAAATTTAGCAGGAATTACTATTCTGTTGATTTGTAAAATTAAAAAAAAAAAATTTGACTAAGCACCCCCCACTCTATGCCCTGATGTAAGATGCTAAAACTGAAATAGTTCATTTGCTGTCTTCACCCCCTTCCCAAAATATAGTGTGATTTTAGCTGATTTATTATCTTATATTTACCTGTTTTCATAACAGTTTGCTTTTATTTTTTCAGTCTCGGAGGAATCTATGTGAAGAGGCTTTGTTAAAAATTAAAGGTGTTATTAGCTTTACTTTTCAAATGGCTGTTCAAAGATGTGTGGTACGAATCCGTTCAGATTTGAAAGCTGAGGTAAGTATTTGAAATGGCTGAATATGTTTGAGATTCCAGGTAAACAAATCAATTTCAAAATTGTTCCTTTTTATCCTGGCTTAGGCTTTGGCATCAGCGATAGCATCAACCAAGGTTATGAAAGCTCAGCAAGTTGTGAAAAATGAAAGTGGAGAAGAGGTAAAAGTTATATTTAGTTTTCTTTACATCTAACTTGCTCTCAGTTATTTTTTATGGCTAGCAGATTGCCAGTATTTCTAAATAAATAGTGCCAAGTATGTAAGGATGTGTTGTTTCTTGGTTAATAGTTAACTGTTTTAGAGTTAACTCTTGCTGATTTTATATGGAGTCTGCTCTTGCTGATTTTATATGGAAATAAAGGATATGTGGCTTCCTTGCATTTATCTTTAAATACTTTCTTCCTAACCTTAACTAATCTTGACAATCCAAAAAATAAGGGTGTAACCACTGGGCAGGGAAATAGGGTGAAAATCTTTGTTGCTACTCTTTTCACTAGCTTTGTGATGGGAGAAACAAATCTATGCCTTGAGCTCATTTGGGTTTCCAGCTCACAGTTGGGAGTTCCATGGCTCTCCAGTGGCCTGCAGTGGCTAGACATTTGCTTTAGTCACGATTACTCAGACAGAGGTTGCTCATTTACTCCTAGAATTTCAGCAGATTAAATTCTGAGTTCTCATGTACTGTGCTTACTCCTTTCTGTACTTACACAGTGCTTAGCAGTTGGGCCTACTGTCACGTAAGAGGAAAGCTTACCCTGAGAATAACCATGGTAATTAGGGTAGGGAGTAAAGTTGATTTTATAATGACTCTTAATATATTTTCTATATCAGATGCTTGTCCCATTCCAAGATACTCCTGTGGAAGTAGAACAGAACACAGAGCTACCTGACTACCTGCCTGAGGATGAGAGTCCCACAAAGGAACAGGACAAAGCGGTGTCCCGGGTGGGCTCACACCCAGAGGGTGGAGCTAGCTGGCTGAGCACAGCTGCAAACTTTTTATCCAGATCATTTTATTGGTGACTTCAGTTTGGGGCTCAAGGACTGTGTGAACCAACAAGGGGCCAGTTTTCCATTGTTGTGGTGAACTGTCAAGTGCAATTTGCAATAAGTTATCATGGAAGGTTTTTAAGATTACATGATCGCGTATGCTGCATTTTACATTTCATTGGACATTTTACCCCACTGAGTGGTAAAAAGGACAGTGGCTGTGGATGGAGTTGCTTTGTTTGTGAAAGTATTTTGGTTTTGTTTTCCTTCATTTAATTGCCTCATATTTTAAAAACCATGGGTCCACTGTTGAAACCAAACGTGTGTGTGCAGCTTTACATTTTATTTCACATGAAGCACGTGATTAGGAAAACTCGTTTTCTCCTCAAGCCTCAGGACCTACCTGAAGAAAAGTTTTCTTGTAGCTCAAGTTGTGCATGAATTACTGAATATTTTACTCTGCTTTTCTTCATGAAAGTTCCATGCTTGGGTACTCCTCACTGAAAGCTGAAAACATTTCTTGTTACCCTCTTTTGTGCCTTTTTATTTTGCCAACCATGTTTATAGAAAGGACATTACTAATGACATTTTGCAAATTAAACACATTCATTTGAACGTAGTAGTCCCCTAGAAAAACAACTCTACAAAAATTTTGCAGCCTTATTCATTATAATTTTAATAAAATTAACACAGAATCAGTCAAGAAGAAGGAAACATGTATGTTAGCAAAGTGTTTTTGAAGACTATTTGAAAGTGACTAAATGTGGTTCTAGTTGACTTCTTTTCACTTTGGTTTATATCAGCTCTTGAGAGTTAAGTCCAGCCATGATATTGCAAACAACCGTAAATGGTCTCTAGGCCTTACTTTGTGATTATACGTTATCTCCTGATAGAAAAAAATAATGGTAGTAAAGAACTGACAAACTGAAAAAAAACAAAAATCAAATGCCTATAATAACATAACGCCACTATGGTGTAGAGTCTAACTGTAAGATGTGAATTGCTTGACAGAAGCCTATTCAGTAGGTGTTTCTTTGTATTGCCTTCTGTGAATTTATTTTGAAAATGCTTCAGTTGTATTGAATGATAAAGACCCAAATTATTGCTTAAGAAGAAATAAAACCAGCATTGATCACTTAATCCTGTTTCTCATGTCCAGCCAGAAAAAAAGAACTTCAGTGAAGGTAAGATAAATAAATACATATACATATAATTTTTTTTTGGTAGATAAGTGCTAATTTACATATATGTAATGCTTTATTAAATTTCTGAAATATTTGGTAACTAAAGTTTTCTTTTTGGAAATTAAATCCAGATACATTTTGATGTTGATATGACTGAAAACAGGAAGAAATTGAAATTCCTTTTCATCAACATGTAGAGTTGCTATTTTACTATTTGGAGAATGCAATGTGAAAATTGGACCCCAAAGGGTTTTCTTGTGTTTTCATTGTAAAATACCATCACCAGTGAGAGTCTTGAGTTCACTAACATTGTGACCTCCTGGAGGGAGAGTTATAGGGGGTGTTGAGGATGATATTTTTTTCATGTGTCTGGTTTCTGATTCAAGTGACATGCACAAACTGAAAAACAAAAAACCAAAACTTTGAGGGCACCTGTTGCTCTAAATGCATAATATAACTTGCTGCCAGAACCAGATGTGTTGAAAAAAGAAAATAAAACCACCTTCTTTCTATAGCCATTAAAGCAAAGTTTACTGTTCTAACAAATTTGTATTTTATTTTGCATTGCCACACATCTGCTTATTTAAAAACTATATCCCTTTGGTAGTAATGGTTCAGGACAAGCAGGTATTACAGCTTGATGTTTGTGTGTTCGAAGTGTTCTTTTATTCCAGATCATATAGAGCAGTTAAGGCAACTGTAACAGCATTTTTTGAAATACATTGTAAAATAATAAAAGGTAACATAATTAAAATTGAGTGGATATTATGTAAATGTGGTATAAGCATTACTGATTACTCCTTTTATTTTTAAATTTTAAGTTTTGGGATACATGTGCAGAACGTGCAGGTTTGTTACATAGGTATACATGTGCCAGGGTGGTTTGCTGCACCTATCAACCCCTCATCTAGGTTTTAAGCCTCTCATGCATTAGGTATTTGTCCGAATGCTCTCCCTCCCCTTCCCCCCATCCCCCCATCCCCCTGACAGGCCGTGGTGTGTGATGTTTCCCTATGTTGATTACTCTTAAGCCTGTTTTTACACACATTGCCTGGTACACTTTCCCAGTTCCTTGCAGTTGTGCTACCTGACTAATTCTTCTGTATCTTCCATTCATCTTTTTCCCGACATAACACCTGCTTCTCCCCAGATTGGATCGCTGCTCCTGTGCATATACTCATTGTAGTATCTGTCACATTATATCAAAATTGTGTATTTACCTATGTCTCTCTTCTGAGCTCTCTGAGAAGAGAATGTTTCTTTTCTAAGTTTTGTTTTTCATTGACACATAATATTTCTGCACATTTATGAGGTACAATAATGATGTGAGTCTTCACATTAACATTGTAGCTGTACCTAACTTAGGGTAAATGCTCAGATATTTTTTAGGGGGAATGAGCAAAGATTTTTTTAAAAAATTAGTAAAACAAATAGATTTGTAGGGCAAAAGGGAAAATGTCATGTATTTTTTCTGGGTATTCTTATTTCTGAATTACTGATTAACAAATTTTGGCCAGGCGCAGTGGCTCATACCTGTATTCCCAGCATTTTGGGAGGCAAGGTGGGAGGATTGCTTGAGCCCAGGAGTTTGAGACCAGCCTGGGGAACATGGTGAAACCCCGTCTGTACGAAAAAAAAAAAAAAAATTAGCCAGCTGTAGTGGTAAGTGCCTGTAGTCCCAGATACTAGGGAGGCTGAAGTGGGAGGATTGGTTGAGCCTCAGAGATTGAGGCTGCAATGAGCTGAGACTGTACCACTGCACTCCAGCCTGGTCCAGCAAGACTCTATTTAAAAAAAAAAACAACAAAAAACAGATGTCTTTATTTTGTCCTTTGGTTTTTATTTTTGAAAAATGGGATTGAGCATAATACTTGCTCCATTGAATGAAGCTAGGATTATCCTGATTCTTACAGAATTTTTATAGGAGAATATGATATATATAAAATAGTGGTTTTGATGTTCTGTTTTATAACTTATGAGCTGTGTGATCCTAGGCAGTATTTTAATATCTAAACTTTTTTCAGTTGTAAGATGGAGATGATTTCTCTGCCTCATGGGGCCATTATTGGACCTAGTGAGATGATGAGTGCTTTAAAAACTAAAAATTAGCCAGGCACTGTGGCTCACGCCTATAATCCCAGCACTTTGGGAGGCCAAGATGGGCAGATCACAAGGTCAGGAGTTTGAGACCAGCCTGGCCAATACGGTGAAACCCTGTCTCTACTAAAAATACAAAAATTATCTGGGTGTGGTGCCGGGTACCTGTAGTCCCAGCTACTCAGGAGGCTGAGACTGGAGAATTGCTTGAGCCTGGGAGGTGGAGGTTGCAGTGAGCTGAAATCATGCCACTGCACTCCAGGTTGGGTGACAGAGCGAAACTCAGTCTCAAAAACAAAACAAAACAAAACAAAAAAAACCTAAAAATTTACCAGTGTGCAATGGATTTATTGTTACTGGAAGTTTCTGAAGTGATACCAGTATTTTTTTTTTTTTTTTTGAAGACAGTCTTGCTTCATCACCCAGGCTGGAGTGCAGTGGTTTGATCTTGGCTCACTGCAGTTTCCCCTCCAGGGTTCAAGCAACTCTCAGGCCTTAGTGTTCCCAGTAGCTGGGATTACAGGCACCTGCTACCACACCTGGCTAATTTTTGTATTTTTAGTAGAGACAGGGATTCATCATGTTGGCCAGGCTCAAACTCCTGACCTCAAGTGATTCACCCTCCTTGGCCTCCCCACGTGTTGGGATTACAGATGTGTGCCACTGCTCCTGGCCTTCAAGTGATAAACTTGTAGGCATGATTTATCTGACTTCTCATCTTCCTGTCTTCCCACATCCAATCAGAGAGGTGTTTTTTGTTGTTGTTGTTATTGTTGTTTTTGAGACTTAGTCATCTGCTCTTTGATTTTTATCTAAATTTTCTCCCTTGAATAATTTATCTATTGTCAGGATTTTAATGACCTTTCTGTAGATAATTTCTAAACCTCCACTTAACTTTCAACTTTGATTGCTCTTTTTTCCTTTGTAGTCAATACCTATCAAATGTAAAGTCTGAATTTTAATTTTTATTAGAACTGAGCTCATGGTAGGCATGCAATAAATTTTAAGTGACTTCTCTGCCAGGCACTATGCTAATGCTTTACAAATATTTGTTCACTGAATCCTAAACAACTATGAGGTGGGTACCCTTAAATCACAGTTTTACAGATGAGGAAAAATGAGACAGAGATTAAGTAACTCATTAGTGCCAGGTTATGGACCTAGTAAGCGGGGAAGCCAGGACTCAACTCTAGGCATTCTGGCTCTTGAGTCTCTACACTCCTAGAAGGTACCCTGCATCTTGTGTTCCCCTGCTGTGCCTTTCCAGATCTACCACCACCCTTCTAGTCCTGACAATGAGATTTACAACTGTGCCTTCCATAATCTGAACTAATGCTTGCAAAATTGTGAGGCTCAGCACACTGTAGCCTCAATCTCCCAGGCTCAATCAGTCCTCCCATCTCAGCCTCCCTAGTAGCTGCGACTACAGGCATTTGCCACCACAGCTGGCTAATGTTTTTTTTGTACAGACGGGGTTTCACCGTGTTCCCCAGGCTGGTCTCAGATACAGACCCTTTGGCTTGTATCTGGTCTGGTGACTTAATTCAGGTACTGTTAGCATTCAGAAACTCAGTGTCTGGAGACCGGAAAAATTAGGTACATGAAAGCAATAAGCCTAGTCAGGCAACAGCACAGGAAAACACACCGAAAGTACCTCTCTGAAGGAAACCATGTTGTCCTCACATGGGTGGTTGGCTTTGAAAATGCATAGCTTCTGGACTTTGTGGCTCTTCCAGACCGTTCAGACACTACCAAAGCCACATAAGATATGTCTGTCGACCAGAAGGAGGCTCCTTTTCTTCCTAGAATGGCCCCATTCTGATGTATCAGTTTAATCTTAATAGTATTTTCATTCTTTTCAGCTCTAGTGTCAAAGGCCTGTGAACTGAAGTTTAGACTGTTTTGTGCAGCATCAAAAATGCCCTGAGAGTTTATTCGCCAGCCTAGTCTTTCACAGTTCTGCAAGCATTAGTTCAGACTGTGGAAGGCACAGTTGTAGATCTCATTGTAAGTAACTAACAGTCTGCTTTATTTAGCCTTGCCTATTATAGCATAAATATTCCATATTCATCCTACCCTCTAGATCTTTTTTGTATTCTTTTCAGGAATTTCCTCCTTTATACTCTTTATCTTCTTTAAAATATTTTATTATGAAAATAAGCTCAATATATTACAGAAATGGATAAAAATGCACAAGCCACCTGTCATCCAACATAGATAGTCTAGGTAACTGTGAACATCTTGTTTCATTTTATTCTCGTTTATCTTTTTACAATTTTTTTACATCAGTAACATTTTCAAGATAGGCATTCAGAACTGGGTGTGGTGGCATGTACCTGTAGTCTTAGCTACTTGGAAGGCTGAAGCAAAAGGATTGCTTAAATACAGGAGTTCAAGTTCAGCCTGGGCAACATAGCAAGACTCCATCTTGTAAAAACAGGCATCCAGGGCTGGGTGTGGTGGCTCATGCCTGTAATTCCAGCACTTTGGGAGACCGAGGTGGGCAAATCACCTGAGGTCAGGACTTCAAGACCAGCCTGACTAACATGGTAAAACTCCGTCTCTACTAAAAATACAAAATTACCCGGGCATGGTGGCACATGCCAGTAATCCCAGTTATCGGGAAGCTGAGGCAAGAGAATTGCTTGAACCTATTGGGGGTGGAGGTTGCAGTGAGCCAAGGTTGCACCATTGCATTCCAACCTGGGCAACAAGAGCGAAACTCCATCTCAATAAAGGCATTCAGCAGACAGTTCCAATTATGTTCTTTTGAACCGTAGTTATTGGTTCCTCTAAGCAAGGACAGCCATTTTTACTAATTTTATATGCCTATCAGAGATATGCTACAAATTTACTAACTTTAAAAAATTTTTTCCCCATGAAAGTGATAGTGTGGTATCTCGTACCTACTTTTTTCACTTAAAGTGTATCTTAGAAGTTACTGTATATTCATGTACAAAGTAGTTTCCTTCTGTCAGCTTCACAGTATTATGCTATACTTTATTAATGTTCCTGATTTATTTAGTGCTTTGTAATCTTTTGCTCTTAAAAAAATAGTGCTATGTAACTATAGCTGTAGGATGGATTCCTAGATGTGGCAATGGGCGAAAGCCTGTGTTTTTAATTTTGATAGTTCTTGCCTTCTTAGATGTGAGAGTTTCCCCTCAATTTCTCACTGTGTTATCCCATGGTAAGCCCTTTGCCATCTTTAAAAAAAACAAAGGGCATCTCTTTTAAATGAGAGTGAGCTTATATATATACATATAATATTTATGTATTATATATTTCTGGCTGTTTGGATATTTGTCTTCTTGTGAACACTATTCTTTTCTCATTTTGGGGGGTGAGGAGGGATTGCTCTTTATTACCAATTTATAGAAGCTGTTTAACATACTAAAGATATTTTCCCATTTCTTTTATACAAATATTTGAAACTTGCACATCATGTAACAGTATTTCCTACTGCTGCCTATACAAATGCGTAACGCTGATCATTTACCCCATGATTCCTTCTTAACTGCTGTGGTACTTACTCTTGTTTGGGACCTGTAGTTATGGTCCTTTACTTTCCCTAAGTATATTTCTTATTGAGATCTGCAAGAGGTAGAAGTGTTTCTTTTGACAATTACAGTAGTATTTCTATGTTGAAGGGATAGGTATTTGGCGTTCTGGTCTACTGCTCTTATTTGAACCTTAATTGCACGTCTGCACATCTGCATTATTGCCACTGTCTTAATTTTTTTTTTTCCGAGGTACGGTCCCGCTCTATCACCAAGGTTGGAGTACAGTAGTGCATGCGTATGTCATAGCAACCTCTGCCTCCCAGGCTCAAGCAATCCTTCTGCCTCAGCCTCCCGAGTAGCTAAGACTACAAGCATATACCACCATGCCTGGATATTTTTAAATTTTTAATTATTATTATTTTTTGAGACAGAGTCTCACTCTGTTGCCCAGGGTGGAGTGCAGTGGTATGATCTCAGCTCACTGCAACCTCTGCCTCCCGGGTTCAAGCAATTATCTACCTCAGCCTCCCGAGTAGCTGTGATTACAGGTGCCTACCACCACACCCAGCTAACTTTTGTAGTTTTAGTAGAGACGGGGTTTCACCATGTTGGCCAGGCTGGTCTTGAACTCCTGACCTCGTGATCCACCCACCTTGGCCTCCCAAAGTGCTAAGATTATAGGCATGAGCCACTGTGCCCGGCCAAGGGACTTTTTTTTTTTTAAAGACAGGGTCTTGCTCTGCCACCCTGGCTGGAGTGCATTGGGCTCAAGCAGTTCTCCTGCCTCAGCCTCCCGAGTAGCTGGGACCACAGGCTCATACAACCATGCCCTGCTAATTTTTGTATTTTTG
>CAUYLG010008065.1:0-16852 GCA_963573385.1 Cacajao melanocephalus | reverse complement strand
TGAGGTGGTGTCTCAATGAGGTTTTGATTTGCATTTTTCTAATAACCAGTGATGATGAGCATTTTGCACATGTTTGTTGGCCTCATATATGTCTTCTTTTGAAAAGTGTCTGGTCATATTCTTCACCCACTTTTGGATGGGGTTGTTTGTTTTTTCTTGTAAATCTGTTTTAGTTCTTTGTAGATTCCGAATATTAGCCCATTGTGTGTCAGATGGGTAGATTGCAAAATTTTTTTCCATTCTGTTGGTTACCAGTTCACTCTAATGATTGTTTCTTTAGCTGTACAGAAGCTCTGGATCTTAATTAGGTCCCATTTGTCTATTTTGGTTTTTGTTGCCAATGCTTTTGGTGTTACAGTCATGAAGTCCTTGCCTATGCCTATATCCTGAATGGTTTTGCCTAGGTTTTCTTCTTGTTTTTATGGTGTTAGGTCTTGTTTAAGTCTTTAATCCATCTGGAGTTAATTTTAGTGTAAGGTGTCAGGAAGGGGTCCAGTTTCTGCTTTCTGCACTTGGCTAACCAGTTTTCCCAACACCATTTATTAAACAGGGAATCATTTCCCCATTGCTCGTTTTTGTGAGGTTTGTCAAAGATCAGATGGTTGTAGGTGTGTGTCATTGCCACCAAGGCCTCTGTTCTGTTCCATCAGTCTATGTCTCTGTTTTGGTACCAGTACTATGCTGTTTTGATTACTGTAGCCTTGTAATATAGTTTGAAATCAGGTAGTGTGATGCCTCTGGCTTTGTTCTTTTTGCTTAGAATTGACTTGGCTATGCGGGCTCTCTTTTGGTTCCATATGAAGTTTAAGGTGGTTTCTTCCAGTACTGTGAAGAAGGACATTGGTGGCTTGATGGGAATAGCACTGAATCTGTAAATTACTTTGGGCAGTATGGACATTTTCACAATATTGATTCTTCCTAACCATGAAGATGGAATGTTTCTCCATCTGTTTGTGTCCTCCCATTTCATTGAGCAGTGTTTTGTAGTTCTCCTTGAAGAGGTCCTTTACATCTTTTGCTAGTTGTATTCCTAGGTTTTTAATTCTCTGTGTAGTAATTGTGAATGGGAGTTCACTCATGATTTGGCTCTCTGTTAGTCTGTTATTGGTGTATAGGAATGCTTGTGATATCTGCACATTGATTCTGTATCCTGAGACTTTGCTGAAGTTGCTTATCAGTTTAAGGAGATTTTGGGTTGGGATGATGGGGTGTTCTGTATATACAATCATGTCATCTGCAAATAGAGACAATTTGACTTTCTCTTTTCCTAATTGAATACCCTTTATTTCTTTTTCTTGCCTGACTGTTTTGGCTAGAACTTCCAATACTACATTGAATAGGAGTGGTGAGAGAGGGCATCCTTGTCTAGTGCCAGATTTCAAAGGGAATGCTTCCAGATTTTGCCCATTCAGTATGATACTGGCTATGGGTTTGTTGTAAATAGCTTTTATTATTTTGAGGTACGTTCCTTTGATACCTAGCTTATTGAGAGCTTTTAGCATAAAGAGCTCTTGAATTTTGTCGAAGGCCTTTTCTGCATCTATTGAGATAATGATGTGGTTTTTGTCTTTGGTTCTGTTTATGTGGTGGATTATATTTATAGACTTGTGTATGTTGAACCATCCTTGCATCCCCAGGATGAAGCCTACTTGATCATGATGGATAAGTTTTTGATGTGCTGTTGCAATTGGTTTGCCAGTATTTTATTGAAGATTTTTGCTTCTATGTTCATCAGGGATATTGGCTTGCAGTTTTCTTTTTTTGTTGAGACTCTGCAGGGTTTTTCTATCAGGATGATGTTGGTCTCATAAAATGATTTGGGAAAGATTCCCTCTTTTTGTATTTTTGAAATAGTTTCAGAAGGAACGGTACCAGCTCCTCTTTGTACATCTGGTAGAATTTGGCTATGAACCCATCTAGACCTGGATTATTTTTTGGTTGGTAGGCTATTAATTGCTGTCTCAACTTCAGCCCTTATAATTTTATAGAAAAATGATGAAACCTGTTCTTCTCATTTTAATATTTTTTTGTGATAGGCTATGCATGTTACCAATGAAAAAGCTTTTAAAAAGATTTCTACTGCCTTCATTTTATTTATCACAAATATTTACTGAGTGTTTGTAATATATTTGGTTCTCTGCTATCCACTGGGTGCAAAAGAGAAACAAAAAGGAGACAGACTTCTTTCTTTTTGGGAATTCACAATCTTGTAGCCAGACAGACAATGAACCAGATAATTACCAATCATATCAACAGAGAATATTAATAGTAGCAGGCCGGTGTGATAGAAATTTCCTGAAAAAAGCATTAGTAATACTGATGAGAAGATATGGGTATTTCAGGTAAGAATTTAGCTTCAGATATTCATTCTCTCCAGCTTAACTGTTACGTTAAGTTATAGTGAAATAGCAGTAGTATAAGCAACAACCAACATTTACTGGCCCCTTTGAATGCCAGACACTGCTCTAAACTAAACACCTTACATGTATGAGTTCGTCTACTTATGAAGCTTACAATAAAATCATCCAGGAAAAATCAAGACAATGACATGGTTGTAAGACAGACAGGGGACCCTGACTGTTTGAGATCAAGTCCTGGTGCTGCCAAAGGCTGACTTGGCAAGTCACTCCACGTTTCTGTACCATAGTTTCTTCATCTGTAAAACAGAGGTCACAGTATATAATCTGTGGGCTTGTTATAAGGATGAATTGGGACAATATATGCAAAATGCACAGAACAGAGTCTACCCTCTTGACAGCAATGTCGGCTTTTATTATTTATTCCTCATTTTAACTATAGTGTTTTACTACTAATGATACTGAATACCATCACTCTTGTTTCACAAATAAACAAACTATAGTACAGAAAGATTAAGGCACCGGCTCGAAACGACACAGCCAAAAAATGTAACAGGCAATGTTGGAACTCCCCAGTTTTGTTTCAAATATGCCCTGTCAACCACTAGGAAGTACTGTTTTTCTTGGGGCTCATTCAATTTTAGGTTTTGTCAACTGTCAACCCAATATAAAAAATAAGAAATTGAACAAAATATACTTTAAAATTTCTTTAAGCATTTTGATCTCTAAAAGAAACATCTCTTACACACTTACACACACAAACACATAAAGCGTAAGATACAACCTCTACTCTGCTGCTATCATCCAGGTTTTGTTAGAATAGTCTTGTTCATTTTGTTTCAATTTGTTTTCTCTGATTCTAAATGAGGAGTGTATGTTATAAACTGTCATCTGCCTACACACTTTAGAAAGTATCGCCTATGCAAATCTCCCTACTTGGTATTCTGAAAGAACATCATTAGTGACCTATTTTGTTTGGTGTAGGTGATGTGAATTTGGTATGTTGTTATTTGAGTTTGTATAGTTTAAAAGATAAATTTTATTTTCTTCAATGGTGGAAATGTAGAATTTGCCAACAAATCCGCATTATCCTCAGATACTCTAATCTTCCTAAGTATTCAATCAGCTGTGTCAGAAATATTTCTTAATTTATTAATATTAATACATTTTTCCTGTTTTTCCCATGCCTACTTCTATAATAGATTCAAAACTCACATTTCAATAACCACTTTCTCCTCACATTGATTTTTTACATCCAGGGTTATTTAAAAATACTTTAAAAACATATTGGTATACTTGAATGAAAACAAAACAAAACATTGATTGATTCCTCACTCTCAGCTTGAAAGTAATTCATGTTCACAACGTGTAAAATTCTTCACAATATGACCCAGTTTTACTTTTCTATGTCTACTTCACCTCACTCCCATCATTTAAGAGTAAGCCAAATTTCCCATTTTTCTCAACTGTACACCACCTCTATTTATTTTCACCTTCAGTTTCTCAGGCCAGAAGTTCTTACCCATGTCTCTTTATCCAGAAAAGTCACAAACATTTTTCAAGTCCAGGTCAAAGTCCTGTCCTCTGTAAAGACTTCCTACTCCTCCAGTGTTGAAATTCAGATCCCATTCTTCAGTTCCTCAGTCAGTATTGATGTCTATTACAGTATTTGTGGCAGGCTTTTTGTCTTATTATGTTTTAATTATTCACGTGATTTGTAACCTCCATTTAACTGAACTGTCCTGAAAACATAGTATACTGTCAATTTCTCTTTTCATACAGTCTTTTAAAAGTATAGTTTGTGCCATGCTCGACATACAGTTGATGTTCAATAAATGCATGTTGAGTGAATGAGCTCAATTGAGCACATTATGATTTAACGTGCCCAGGCTACATGTGTTCATCTGGATTTGTGTTCAGATCACAAAATTTTAAGGAGCTACTGCTCCTCTTCTTTCTTTTTTCTTCCTCCTCCTTCTCTTCTTTCTTCCTCTTCCTCATTCTTCTTCTTTTTCTTCCCCAGAGCAAGGATGGTAAACATTCATTTCAGTGAAACAAGTCATATCAAATTATTAGTTGATGGTTATTCATCATTCCTGTGCCTAGGCAGATACCTCATTCCTTTCCTTCATATTTGACCCACTTAAGCTGCAAAGCAAGTGTATATTCTTTGAAATAAAAAGTAAAAATTCTTTTTATACTTGAAAGTCATTTCCTTCAGAATGCAAATCATCTAATTATTGAAATTATTATTTTAAAGGAAGAAGTGCTTATGATGAAAATAAACATATCTACAGCTGTTAATCTGACATCCTCAAATTCTGTGTTCACATTTTATAAAGTATCTTGAATTTTAACTTGAATGTGAAGTAATGCAGAAGAGAGATATTATTTATTTATCAATCAACTTTATGCATTTCTACTCTAATACTATTGTTAGGAAATCCACACTTTGGATTACTATCTTTTATAAAATATCTAGTCATGGAGGCCACTACTAGGAATCTCTTCTGAGAATGCTCTGTGAGTTTTCATTGTCATTCTGGCTCCTGTGTGCCTCTTTAAAGTATACAGCAATCAGAGTAGTCTCCTTCCTGAAGCCCTCTTTCTCTCAACTGTTAATACTGATGATATTGATGAGTATGCATCCAGAATGATGCTACAGGAAGCAGTTTTACACATGGCAGTCCATTTACAGGAACTCTGGGGTAAACTGTCACTTCCTGTATCAGTCAAAATGCTCCAACTCAAACTTTAGCCATGGGTGGGCACAAGAAATAAATGCTTCTAGACTCATTATCCTAAAAGAGATAGTACTATCTCTACCTAAAGTAATAAAGATCCAGACAAATGAGACACTGCTATTGCTTTAGTCAGATAGCACAAAATTCCCAAAGATGCCTCTTCTTTTCCTCTCAGGCAACATTTGCAGCAACTGGGAGATATCCTCCTCTTAGCACTTCTAAGTTGGGCTGCCACTTTTCCTCTCCAGCTACCCCTTCAGTTGTTTTCGAGGGTAACCTTGCCCTCATACCAGCCCCAGGGTTCCAATCCTATCCACTCTGAGTGTTGCTACTGTCTGCCCAGCCAGTATGTTCACTATGGGAGCATGGCTGAGGTGCACCCCAATTAATGATGTCAGAGAGACTGTGTGTCAACCAAGTAGAAGGTAAACATTGTGTCTTATTTTGGTGAACAGAAAGAAACATAGAGCATATGTGAAAATCTACTTTATGTAGAACAGTGGACAATCTGCAGATTTAAAGCAAATGGCTAAGGCAAAGAAGTGGTTTTCTGCTACTGGATGAATGGTTTAGCCAATTTATATGCCCGAAGAAATCAAATTTTAAAGGAATTAATTATTTTAAACCATTTATTTATATGGATCAAGGAAATAACTAAGTTTTCTAGAATGGAACTACCCAGTGTTGAGTTGTTAGATTTTTAAAATCAAGCACTGTACAAAGATATTTCCCACTTCTCTTTTAATAAAATGCTAGTTCATTTCTGTAGTATTACACTCTTATGGCTTAGAAAAAAACAAGGAATGAGTTGTGTAAAAGGCTTGTGAAACTTTTGAAACTATTGGCTACCATAGTGTTAATTTAGTAACTACCTACCAATGACAATGCTAACATGATTGTGTGTGTGTGTGTGTGTGTGTGTCTGTGTGTCTGTGTGTGAGAGAGAGAGAGACAGAGAATATCCCAGATGTGTATTTGTATATCAGTATCATGAATGAGAAAAACTAGAAACTAAGCAGGGAACTAAGCCTCTATTAAATTGGTTTTCTTTTATCTCGGTAGGAATTGGTACTGTACAAAGAATAAGAGGCCTCTGTATTCTAAAATTTTAAAATGACAACATATTTAAACAAGAAATTCACCCTTCTCAAATAAGTCAGATATATTTTCCAATAAATCTCTAACTTGAAGTAGGACAAAGAAACAGAGAACTTAAGAGAAAAAGTATCTTTGGGATTATTTTCAACAGAAATATTTTCATTTATGATAATTACATTTGTACTAGTTGGAAAAAAATCTCTCTTTTTTTTCCTCCTAAAATCTGTTTGGATCATAAGGGGCTTCAAACATGTCCTGAAAACATTAGGACATATTTAGTTGACTGTGTGTGCATTTACACTGTAACTTAATTTCTGTAGAAATAGATGAGAAAAACCAGAAATATAATAATTATGACAAATATGTTTCTATAATTATAAATAATAATGGAATTACAAGATATAAACAATGGGTTATAAACTCAAATAAGTACAACAAGGTTATAGTACCTGTTATGGTTAGTTTTGTGTCAATTAGACTGAACAGGGGTGTCCAAATACTTAGTTAAACATATTTTGAGTGTGTCTGTGAGGGTGTTTCTCAATGAGATGAACATTTGAATCAGTAGTCCCATTCAAGCAGATTTTCTTTCCCAGTGTAGCTGGACCTAAATAGAACAAAGAGGCAGAATAAGAGAGAATTCACTCTCTCTGCCTGACTATCTTCAAGCTGGGACATGAGTCTTCTCCTGCTTTTGGATTCAGACTAGGACTGGAACTTTACACCATCGGCGCTTTTGATTTTCAGGCCTTCACGTTTGGATTAGCACGATACCATTGGCTTTCCTGGGCCTCCAACTGTGTAACTACAGATCATGAGGTTTCTCATCCTTCCTAACTACTTAAGTCAATTCTTTATAATAAATCTCTTTATTTATTGGTTCTGTTTTCCTAGAAAACCCAGACTAATATAGCGTCCATATTATTTACTAAAGGAACACAGTAAAAACATGTATGAATGCTAAGCAACAAGGAGATTTTGCAATAACAATTGTGTTTGTATGAGACATTACCTATGATTTTGTATGCTTTGAAGCACTTTGTTAATTGTGGTTATAACTTAGCTATACCTGATAAGGCAATACTGCAGGAAAATAATTAGAGAGAATCTCTCTTTCAACTTTTACAGTCATTACTTTAAAGATCTGTAGCAATTCTTATCCTTTTCTTCCTAAACGAAATAAATGGGGGGTGGGAGAGAATGTTCCTGAGACTAGTGTTTCAAAGGACTGGAGTGATTTCAAACTTACGACATATTTTCTACACTAATGTAAGATAAGACAAGCCCTTTAGCCTCATTACAGAAAAATCTACTGATGGCAATATTTTGAGGCAGGATAAATATAAATATGTCTAGCTACATCAAAGGAGTAACTATAACGTGTGGTGGGCAAACATTCAGAATATGTCAGACCAAATAGCACAAGATACGACTGAGAAGATGACTCCAACCCAATGCTTACAAATCAATAATGTGCACACAAATTTTCTGAAGATCTCTCTAAATGGAGACCTGCGTTGAAGCCTCAGATTCTGTATTTCAAGTGAGCTTCCAGGTTGTGCCTATAAAGCTGGTCTGCAGATCACTCTTTGAATAGAATAACTCTAACAGTCCAGCTGAATACAGGACTAGAGATGGACTTCCAAAAAGCTTCCAGTCAGAATCTTTTAGATCCAGAGTGCAGCCCCAAATCATAAATCAAGTAGAAAATTGCAATTGTTGTAAAAATTTTTTTTGAACTATTTCCCATGGTATGAGAAGTCCATGTCAAACCTACAAATCAATAAATCGGAATGTTTGCCTTCCACATCCCGATTTCCATGGAAAAGACTTCTCGCAAAATGTGTCCGCTTCTTTTTTTTAAAGCAATACTGTAGTTAAGCTACATTTTCTAATCTTTTTTGTAGGCAGGCATAATCATATAACCATGTTATAATCAGTGGAATGTGTGCAGAAGTGATAAAGGACATCTATAGGCCTGGAGTATAAAAACCTGCAATGTGCTAACCTCTTTATCTGAGGCCCTAGAGTGATATGGAACCACACATGGAAAGAAGATGGGTCTCCACATATCCGAATGGATCAGAGCCGCCAGTCCTACAATAACAAGGGATTATGAGGTGAGAGATAATAATTTTTGTATTTGAGTTAACTCTGGGGATGCCAGAGTCGTTTGTTACTAGAGTTGGCCTGTCCTGATAGAACAGCTTTTGCTCTCCTCTATAGGGAGTTACATGTCCCAGCGCTACTTTGCACCCCAGGCTCCTTCCCTGCAGTACCCTGACAAGCCTTCTTCCCTGTCTTAAGTTGGCTCCATACTCCCCATCCTTTAATCATGTTGACTTTTCTTATAACTCTGATGTATCGTCAGATAATTATTATTTATTTATTTATTTTATTTTTGAAAGAAAGAAAAAGAGAGGAAAGAAAGTGAGAGTGAAAGAAAGAAAAAAAAGAATGTAAGAGAGAAAGATCAAGGAAGAGAAAGAGAGAGAACGGGATCTTGTTCTATTGCCCAGGTTAGAATGCAGCCTAAAAATGGGTATTAAAAACCTCTTTTATGCCAATAATTGTGCTTAACAATGGAGACAGGAAGGAATAAGGGATGAAAATAACAAACAAGCAGCCAAACAGTGTTTTACTTAAACCTGTGAAATGCTATGCAATTGCTGAGAAGTGATTTACTTCCAATTATGTGGTCATTTTTAAAATAGGTGTAATGCGATACTGAGAAAAATGTATGTTTTGTGGATTTGGGGTGGAGAGATCTGTAAATATTTGTTAAGTTTACTTGTTCCAGGTCTGGGTACTCAGAATTTTTTAACTATTTCCTTTGTTTTCATCTCCGATAAAACAGACTTTAAAGTAACAAAGACCATAAGAAACAAAGAGAGACATTACATGGTGGTGAAAGGATCAGTGCAACAAGAAGAGCTAACGATCCTAAATATATAGGCACCCAATACAGGAACACCCAGATACATAAGGTAGGTTCTTAATGACTCACAAAGAGACTTAGACTCCCACACAATAATAGTGGGAGACTTTAACATTATCCTGTCAATATTAGACAGATCAACGAGATAGAAAATTAACAAGGATATCCAGGACTTGAACTCAGACATGGAACAAGTAAACTTAACAATTATTTACAGAACTCTCCACCCCAAATCCACAAAACATACATTTTTCTCAGTATCACATTACACCTATTTTAAAAGTGACCACATAATTGGAAGTAAAACGCTCCTTAGCAATTACATAGCATTTTACAGGTTTAAGTAAAACACTAGTTGGCTGCTTGTTTGTTATTTTCATCCCTTATTCCTTCCTGTCTCCATTGTTAAGCACAATTATTGGCAAAAAAGAGGTTTTTAATACCCATTTTTAGACTGCATTCTAGCCTGGGCAATAGAACAAGAATCCCATTCTCTCTCCCTCTTTCTCTTCCTTTTTCTTTCTCACTTACTTTTTTTTTTCTTTCTTTAACTCTTTCTTTCTTTCTTCTTTTCTCTCTTTTTCTTTAAAAAAAAAAAAAAAGGAGAAACCCCATTACAGTTCTGAAACCGAGGCTGAAGCCAGGTTCAGCAATGTGGTGATTATAGTGCCAGTTACTTGAGAGGCTGAGGTGGGAGGATCACTTGAGCCCAGGAGTTGGAGGCCAGCCTGGGCAACATAGCAAGACTCTGTTTGTACTTTTCTGTTTATTTATTTATTTTATAAATGGGGTCTTGCTATGTTGTTTAAAAACAACAACAATATGACAACAAGGAAATAAATTCATTTGGCCCATAGCCACCCTTCTGATTTTTTTTAAGAGACAAGGCTGGAGTGCAGTGGCGTGTCACAGCTCACTGCAACCTTGAACTTCTGGGCCCAAGCAATCCTCTTGCTTCTGCCTCCCAAGTAGTTGGTACTACAGGCATGCACCACCATGCCCAGCTATTTTTTTTTTTTTTTTCACTTCTAGTAGAAAAGAGATCTTGCTATGTTTCCCAGGCTGGTCTTTTAACTCCTGGCCTCAAGCAGTCCTCCCACGTTGGCTTCCCAAAGTGCTGGAATAGAAGTGGGAGCCACTGAGCCCAGCCAATTTAGATGGAGTTTTGCTCTTGTTGCCCAAGCTGGAGTGCAATGGAACAATCTTGGCTCACTGCAACCTTCGCCTCCCAGGTTGAAGCGATTCTCCTGCCTCAGCCTCCCAAGTAGCTTGGATTACAGGCATGTGCCACCACACCTGGCTAATTTTGTATTTTTAATAGAGACGGGGTTTCTCCATGTTGGTCAGGCAGGTTTCGAACTCCTGACCTCAGGTAATCTGACTGTCTCAGCCTCCCAAAGTGCTGAGATTACAGGTGTCAATCACTGCGCCCATCCCAGTTTCCGATTTTTTAAAAAAAACTTTTAATTAATTAATTTATTTTGTGGGGGAATTTCACTATGTTGCCCAGGCTGGTCTCAACTCCTGGGCTCAAGGAATCCTCCTACCTCAGCCTCCCAAGGAGCTGGAATTACAAGTGTACCACTATGCCTGGTTTAAGCTTCTAATTTTCATGCACACTCACTTACCTAAGATATATTAAATGCTTTCTATTTGTCAGGTGTTATGCTGACAGTTGATAGTTGAGTACGTGCCTCTTCTCCAGGGACTTGCAATCTAATTGGAAAGACAGCATGTAAATAACTTTTTAGGGATATGTGACAAGCAATCCATTTGGGCTGCTGTGGTAAAATACTTTAGATTGGGTAATTTATAAATAACAGAAAATTTTTTTCTCACAGCATTGAACATTGAAAGGGCCATATTGACAAGTGCTGTGAGAAGCTTTTGATTCTGCCTGAAAAAGTCTGGAAAGGCCAAACCTTTGTCCTCAGTTCCTTGTAGAGACAGCAGGGTAATCTTTGTACTGAGCTAGCCAGGTTGGAAACTGGTGGCCCATGGACTGTATCAGGATTCCAAACTCATTTTCTTTGGTCTACATAGGATTTTGAAAATCAAGACTATCTTATATAAAAATTCAGATTTGTGGTGTTTTCTGGAAAACGGCAAGATCTGGCAATTCTGGGCTGCAATCAGCTGGATCTAGAATACCTGCTTTCGGTTTGTTTTTCACCAAACTGCATGATCACTGACTAATGATACTGCCTTTCAGCAGTGGACCTGTCACCTGTTAAGTAGGACTGATAATACCACATTCGCCTTTTTTGCAAGTGGATTCTGGAGGAGCAGGGATTGGAGCAGTATTTCTCAGAATGCAGTCTACAACCGCTTTTGTCAGTATCATCCACAATGGTTCTTCCCAGAATTTACTGTGGGTATGAATCACCTGGGTATTCTGCAGACATGAACACACACACACACATACGCACACACTTATAAGCAATCTTCTTGATCTATGCTTTATTGACTCTATGACTTCTTTCAAAGTCGTAGAGTCACTGTTCACATGTGACTACTTCAATTTAAATTAATTCACATTCGACTCCTCAGCACACTAGTCACATTTCAAGTGCTCAACAGCTACATGTGTCCTGTGGCTACCTCATGGGACAGTGCAATAGAACATGTCATCATCACAGAAAGTTTCATCAGATAGTGCTGTGCACAACATTCTCTCAGTCTATGCTGGCTGCCATCACAAAATACCTTAGACTAAGTAACGTATAAACAACAAAAATTTATTTCTCACAGTTCTCAAGGCTGAGAAGTCCAAGATCAAGTCACTAGCAGATTCAGTATCTAGAAGACACCTGCTCAGAGTGTCTTCCCAGGGTGGAACGGGAAAAGTAGCTCTCTGGGACCGCTTTTATAAAGGTACTAACCCATTCATGAAGGCTCTCCTCGTGACGTAATCACCTCCCAAAGATTTTACCTCCAAATACCATCACATTGGTGATTTCAACACAAGAGTTTTGAGGGGATGACACTCAGGCCATAGCAAACGTCTAGTCCACCTGAAACCACTGATCACCTGGGGATGTGATTTTGTTTGATCTACTATGCTTTATTGATTCAGATTGATTGTCTTTAAAATTAGATGAATATTTAGAAAAGTAATCAGTCACAACTGATTTTTGTCCTATAGAGAGTCAAATGATTTATGTCCAATAAAAAAGAACCTAAAGGTTTTGGTTTTATTGCTCTGTGTTTTATTAGTCGGTTTTCTATTCTCTATATAACGCTGCAATTTTATCTAGCATTCTTTTCTTCTACTGGTGACACACACTCTCTCTCTCTCTCTCTCTCTCTCTCTCTCTCTCTCTCTCTCTCTCACATAAGCAATCTTCTGTCCTCTTCTTTAAACCAGCTGGTTCTGTCACAAATGAGGCAAATAAGTCTTGGACTACAAATTGGTATGAAAATCATGTTTTAACTTTTTGAAATTTGTACTTTGATGGGAACAGACTATTTGAATTTATACTTTGGGAAAACTATTTAATTTTGTAAAGCCTCAGTTTGCTCATTAGTAAAGTGAGGAATAGTTTCTAAAACAGAGACTTTTCTCATTGGGTTCTTGAGAATTAAATGGGATGATGAATCTAAAACATTAAGTGCAGCTCTTAGCATGTAAGATTACTAAATAAATATCATAGTTATTTAAGAAAGTTTTCTCAGCTGTATTTCTAGATGTCTAAGCATCTCAATTCCTACTTTTGTGTAGCTCCATTCAAATGGTGGAAGTTCCAACCGTATTCTGGGCACAACGCCTGCATCTCCCAACTTTGGCTTCACTCTGTCTGCACTCAGCACCTTTTTCATCCTTTCTGTAGCAATGGGAGATGTTTTCTGGCCAATGTCTGGCTTCAGATTGAGAGAGAAAGTCTTCCAGACTGAGAACAACTAAGAATCCTCCTTCCCGGCAGGCACCCTGCTTTTCTCTCTCTGTCCCTTCCCCTCCACCCCTTCCTGCCAGCAGAAGTCACTGACTCCATACTTCCTGCCTTGCACTATAAACACTTTCTCCAGCTGTGGCCTGCTTTCACTAGAGGCTTAACTATTTAATTGCTAAAGGCCCCTTTTTTCCAGAACAATGCCCGGTCTTATCCTGGAGTTGGGGAACTGGTCACAGAATGTTCTCTCCTTTCCCTTAAGCCACCTCATACATTCTACAATATCCATTTGTACCGTTCATATATAAAATTAATTTTGTTGCTGTTAATTTTGGGAATGGTGCCAGAAAGAATTTTCCTATTACTCAGAACTGTTTATTGAAGGTCCTCTAGGTGTGTAATACTGATATTTATTTCTCAACTAAGGAACTAGCTGATGAGAAAAAGAGGAAAATTTTGTTCTGGTTTCCAGAGTTTATAAAACCAGACTAAGAAAACTCAGTCTAGGTCATAACTTGACAGAGCCTTGGCATGAAGCACAGTTCAGATGTTTGCAATAAAGATAACAAAGACAGTGTTGAGTTAAGGAGAGAATAAAATAGAGACATCCAGAACAGAGGTAAGCAGACCACTCAGGGTGGCCTTCCAGGGTCCAAAGGGTGGCCCTCAGCTTTATTGGCCCAGAAACTCCAGTTTTCATTTAGGCATCAGAATCTGCTGAGGGATGTTTGATCATATCTCTGCAAATTGAAGTGCAATATGTTTTATCTTCAGCGGTAGTGGAGTAGAGAAAGGCAACAATCTCAGTTCTGCATTTTCTAGCTATAAAATTATAATAGTAACTACCCTACAGGCTTGTTGTGAGGATTACATGAATCAATGCATGAAAAGCACTTAGAATACTATCTGACACATTGTAAACACCCAGTACTAGCAGCTGTGTTATTAACTTTATTGTTATTTTTATTAAGCCATGTTACTGAAATCACTGAGGATGCTAAGATTGTGATTTTTGGATATTTGTATAGAAGTTAGCATACTGTAAATATGAGTGGGTTTCTGATATCAGGCTCTCACTTTAAATGATGATAAAACCCAGCAATAAAGTCAATCTCATTTATTTAACTGGAGAAGCAAAGAACACAAAGGATAAAAGTGATTCCATCATTTTAAGATGTGGCCATTTTTTTGTGTGTGTGATGGAGTCTCGCTCTGTTGCCAGGGTGGAGTACAATGGCGCGATCTCAGCTCACTGCAACCTCCGCCTTCCAGGTTCAAGCAATTCTCCTGCCTCGGCCTCCTGAGTAGCTGGGACTACAGGTGCGAGCCACCATACCCAGCTAATTTTGTATTTTTAGTAGAGACGGGGTTTCACCATGTTAGCCAGGATGATCTCGATCTCTTAACCTCGTGATCGGTCCGCCTCGGCCTCCCAAAGTGTTGGGATCACAGGTTTGAGCCACCGCGCCTGGCCTAAGATGTGGCTATTCTTTAGTAAGAACTGAGAAATGTTCTAAACGGAAGGTAAGTTGTGTGTTAGTCTTCTGGGGCTGCCATAAGAAAATGCCACAGACAGGGTGGCTTAAACACAGGTGCTATAATGTTTCCCAGTTCTGGAGGCTGGAGCTCCAAGATGAAGGTGCTAGCAGGGCTGGTTTCTGGCGAAGCCTCTCTCCTTGGCTTGCAGATGACTGCCTTCTTACTGTGTCCCCACATGAGCTTTTCTTTGCACAATCACACTCCTTTGTCTCTTCTTCTTCTTATGGGACACCCAGTCCCGTTATATTAGAGCACCACCTTTGCGACCTCATTTAACCTTAATAGTCCCCAGAAAGGCCCTATCTCCAAATACAGTTGCTTTGGGGATTAGGGATTCAACATATGAATTTGGTGAGGAACATAATTCAGCCGATGACACACTGTCTGCCTCATGCCCTTACCCTGTCGGTTTGAAGTTCTCCTCATTGGCCTCAGAGAAGGTGCAACCTAAGCCATGATGGTTAAAGGCTTCTTTCCACCATACTTTTCCATGGGCTGCTTCGTGTCTTAAAATTCATCAAGCATCATTTTGCTTTAGGTATATTCCTTCTTGCATTTATTCTGTTCCTTAATTCTAGAATGCTTTTCTCCATCTTTCCATGTCCACATCATACCTGTGTCTCTGATCCAGCCTGTCCTAGTCCTCCCTGATGGAAATCCTCTTCTCAGCTGAGCTGCACAGCACAGTGTGTTCCTTTCTGCACATTTCATTTTCTCAATTTTATACCAGTTCATGCCTCAACTCTGCTAGGAATTCCTAGGGTCTCATCAACTAGTTCTGATTCGTCCTTGTCATCTCTGTAACCCTTCTGCAGCACAGTGTCTTATTCTATGTTTAATCTTTAAAAATGTGTTGAATGAGTAAATGAAACATCAGTTGCCTGCCAGTGACAACCAGGTAGGGGTTGAGGGATCAGGAAGGATAAACATCAAACTTTGTGGTTCTCCACGGAAAAGTGAGATTTCAGAGGGCTTTTTTTTTTAAAAAAATATTTTCTATATTTCTGAATTATTTTAATTTTATGATATGTATGCATAACTTTCTTATTTTTACCCCATTCCTGTTGAATGCAATAACTTTTTAATTAAAAAACAGTGTCCAAGATTTCAAAAATTTTTAAAAAGGGGTAGGTGGGAAAGAGAACATTGATGTTAGGAAGCATGGCTGTTATACTTAAAATGCATTTTCCATGTGAACAAGAAAATAAAAAAGGAAGGCTGTGCAGGTACCTTTGGAAGTATTGACATATGCAGAAGCACTCATCCTAAAAAATAATTACAAGATTTGTAGAATTATATGACCACTTAGACTATGAGCATGTACAGCTGATAAAAATGAAAATTAAAAAATATATATTGTAGGCCAGGTGCGGTGGCTCATGCCAGTAATCCCAACATTCTGGGAGGCAAAAGCAGGAGGATCACTTGAGCCCAGGAGGTTGAGACCAGCCTGGGCAATATGGAGAAACCTCAGCTCTACTAAAAAATACAAAAATGAATAGGGATGGTGGCACACACCTGTAGTGCTGGCCTCTTTGGAGGCTGAGGTGGGAGGCTTGCTTGAGCCCAGGAGGTTGAGACCAGCCTGGGCAATATAGAGAAACCTCAGCTCTACTAAAAAATACAAAAATGAATCGGGATGGTGGCACACACCTGTAGCGCTGGCCTCTTTGGAGGCTGAAGTGGGAGGCTTGCTTGAGCCCAGGAGGTTGGAGCTATGGTGAGCAGTGATCACACCACGAGCCTGGGTGAAAGAACAAGACCCTGTCTCAAAAAATAAAAAAAAATTGCTGCACATGAGAAACGCCTTACATTTCTTTAGTATTGAAAAAATGTTAAGTATATGTAATACAATCCATCTTGAATACAACTTTTTCCCCATATTGAGCCTGCAACTTACATCTCTTATTTTCATCTTCTGGTCTTTACCACCAGCTAGAAAGCCATCCTGAGTTCCAGGAGATACAAGAAAAAATAGAATTCGTTTTTAAAATTAAAAAGCAGGCTGTTTTCCCAACACCATTTATTAAACAGAGAATCCTTTCCCCATTGCTTGTTTTTGTCAGCTTTGTCAAAGATCAGATGGTTGTAGATATGTTGTGTTGCCTCCGAGGCCTCTGTTCTGTTCCACTGGTCCACATCTGTTTTGGTACCAGTACCATGCTGTTTTGATTACTGTAGCCTTGTAGTATAGTTTGAAGTCCGGTAGTGTGATGCCCCCAGCTTTGTTCTTTTTGCTTAGAATTGATTTGGCTATGCGGGCTCTCTTTTGGTTCCATATGAAGT